>JBAMIB010159577.1:0-13226 GCA_037177415.1 Kaempferia rotunda
AGATGCAATGACCCTTTTGCTACTGTGAACACGTTCGACTGCTGCTGTGTTGTTGTTCCTAGACATCTGACCGCTAATGGCAGACCGACACCAACTCCCGAACGCAATCAGATCTTCTTCCTACGAGTTGGTAACAAGTTTAATTATTGTATATCTTTAATACTTACAAAAGGAGAAGTGTAGACTGTTACACTTTTTTATTTGTACTCGATTCACTCTTCCGACATTATTGGAAGAGATTTTTAGTGGATTACCCATCGATACGGTTTGAGGGATCCATAAGCCGACCCCAGCTAGTGGGATAACTTTTGATTGTTGTTGTAGTTGTAGTAAGCTAGCTTATGCAAATGCCTCAGAATTGTTGTTAGGAAGCAATGTTAAGAAGATTGCAATATATTAGAAAGATCTCAAAGAAATGTCTATTCTATTAGACATATGGATATAAAATATTAGTATTTTTTTCTTATACTATTGATTTAAGTCTATATGTATACTGCAGGCAATCTATAAGAAACAAAGCATTGTAGTACAGTCCAATGCCGAAGCAAAATACAGGGTAATAGCACAATTTATGAGATGACATGGATCAAGTTTTTAATAATGACCTTAGTTTTACTATTATCGAATTAATAAATATCCGCTGCAACAATTAAACAACCTTTCACATTGCAAATAATCCTGTGTTCATTCCATGAACACATCAAATAAATTGAGGTTGGCTGCCATTTCGTCTGAGATGCTTGATTTATGTGTATGTAACAAGTTTAGATGTACATGCTTTAGTTTGAGGGAAGTGTTAGATTAATTGAGGAGATTACTTTTAAGTCATAATCTAATATGATGCCTAAATTTTAGATAAAATTAGTTATCCCTCATCATCATCATCATCATCATCATCATCATCAAGCTGTATTTCCCAAAACTATAAAATTAGTCACCAATAAAGGATACAAAGACAAATTGTGGCATTATCTTTCAACACGATAATTTTGCACCGGGTTTTAAACTTCTATCATATAGCTTCTGTAGAGCAAGGATTTCAATACCAGAGGTACCTTTGAACACTAGACCAAGCATCAGTGTGAGCTATATGCTAGTGTGAACTAATTCATGTGGGATAGTATATATAGTTCCATATTGGAATCCATGATGTATGATGTATTTTCTGCAGCAGAGGTTTGATTCCATTTCATTGCTTGAATGAATTAACTTGAAATGGAATGCTTGTTTTCTGAGAATGATAATGTATACCGTTCTTTCTAGAATTGAACATATGGAATGCACATTTAACTTTCAGCACATATTATCTACCTCTAACGTTGTGTTTAAAATGATAGGGTATTTTCTAAAGAAACCAAATATAGAATAGAAGTAATTATTTGACTTATCAACATTGTATTATAACTAAGGTCGTCATGGGATTTTCACAACTTGGATTGTGTCATTTGCAGCTCATGTAGCAAGGTCTCAGTTTTTTAAATGAGTTGGCAACTTGCAGATTTTAGTGTTTTTCCTCTTCAAGCTAACAAAATGTGGTCCGACAACTATCAACAGATGTACCATTAAAGCTTGATGGACCTGTTCTCCTTGTTAGTAATTGAATTTCATTATTCTAATTAATGAACAATTTCAGTCATAGAATAATTTTATAACAACAAAGGTCCCTTCAACTGACTGTATAATCCCTGTCCATGTTTCTGTTTTGAACATAAACATATCAAATGTAGCCAAATCCTTGTGAAGCATAATGCAGGAGTCATCTTTTAGGTTTACTGAAGGTACTTAGAATGGAACCGCTCAAGAGGAAGAAGGGGACAAATATTGATTGCTGAATTGATTTATGATTCTTGTTTTCGCCAAACTACTTTTTGATTAATTGTTTATTGAGATGACATCCCCAAAGTCATTTTCTTATTTTGTTTGGCAATAGTTAACAGTTGTTGAACTTTGAAATTTAGTTTGTAACGAAAGAGATGCACACTTAATTGAATAGTTTAGAACCATAATGACAGAAAACAAACATGAGCCATGTGGACCCTTGACATGATGAGTGTCTTTATGCCTCTGCAGAGGAAGTTGATTAGTTCCTCTTGGCTCTTGCTATAGAGAAAGGTAATCTTCGAAAGTTGACTGAATAACCTACATTTTGTTGTATCTGTTGTGTTGTCTCTTTTTTTTTTGGTTGGTTAAAAGTTTTACATTTTTTTTCATTACCATTTCAACTTTTATGCTTGTATTGTCTTCCTACTGATCCTTGGAAGTATTACAGTTATATGCTTATGGGCTTCCAGATAAGATATATTTGGATATTTTATAGATGGTTTACCGAGTTTTGTTCATGGATCTCAATGAGAGGGGTGATTATTATCTTAGATCATAATTTTCAGGAACTAGATATGATTAAAATTTTTAGGTCAATCATCCGTTTGTAGAACCATTAAGGAAGAGTATATACAAACTTCTCTTGAGGAATTTTGTTTTTCTTAGTACATATATATTAATTACATTCTATGTTTGATCCTTTCGTAGTTCATTATCGTACTAGATTTGTTGCATTATTAAAAATTCTCATGAAATTTTGGTTTGAAGTCCCTCTCAAACTCCCATACAACATATTATTATTAATTATTTTATTCAATCAAGAATTTATTTGATAGTGAGAAGTGAGAAGTGAGAAATGACAAGTTCCAAAGCTTGAGTGTAGACCCCACACAAATATCATCTAAATGTCTATCCATAATCCATGCCTATCATTAGCGCCTATCCATCTGTTTAACATTTAGGATACGTTTGGTAAGATATAATCAGTCTTATAATATAATTAAAATTATATTACAAGGATGATTACTTTGTTTGGTATTATTTTAACTCTGTAATGTAATGTAATCTGGATTACAAAGCAAATACTATATAATCCGAATTATATTTCAACCCTTAATATGCCAAAAATACCCCTAACTTATCTCATCAAAAAACGCCCTCAATAAATTCGTCAACACCACCTCACTCATTGGTGGTCGGTCGCCACTCGCCGTCCTCCGCCGGCAGGCCGGTAGAGGTCGCAGGATATTTTATCATTTTATAATAATATGTATTACATTCCTTATAAAAAATAATGAACATCAAATAAAAGAATTTAATCACCCTTATAATCAAAGATTACATACAACTCTCTTACCAAATATAGTAATGTAATATTGATTATATTACATTACAAAATTGATTACATTATAAGCTTAATTATATTACATCTAACCAAACATAGTCTTAGAGCTGTATTATTGAAATGTGCACATAACATACATCAAGTTGACGTATTTCCAATTTGTTTTCTCCCAGCGATAGGTTGATCTACTTGGAGCACGCTGGGAATTGCTTTGAAAAGCCAGTCATTGCTATTGTTTCTTGGTATTTATCACTTTTCCACGCAATGAGAAATCAAATGTATTTTTTCATTTTTCAAGACTATCATATATTATGAGCCCCACTGCCGGGGATGTTTGTCTGTCTCTATCTGTGCTGCAATCCCTTAAATAGCCTCCTGTGTAGTTTTGAAGCACTGTCAAGTTTCCACTTGCAATGCCTCGTTGAAGTGGGGATAAATAGGTGAACGTCACGCCATTTATTAGACACTGACTAGTAATACACCTATTTGACATAAGAGTAAATATTAGTACTGCCTTTTCTTCTTATCACTTAAAAGACATGGTTCTGTGATTATAGAATTTGTGCGTGCTGTTTAAATTATATGTTTGCTTACGTATATTTTTGAGTCAATTTGCCTAGTGTGTGTATATATATAATATACCTTGTCTGGGTAAATTTTGCCATTTTTTTTTTCGAACATGAACCAACTGTTGTGCTAGTTGAGCTCATTTTCCATAAAATTTCGATTCAATGTTGTGATAAAAGCTTCCCATGTCAAGATTGATCTGACATTATATTCGATGACAAGCTTGTTAAATGTCCCAACTATATGACAGTATATTTACATTGTTTGGGACATGTTTATTTGGGTGGATAGATAATAGGATAGGTGGTTGGGTTGGATGGATTTCTAACTAATATATTTTCATGTTCATCTTATCCCTTTTTTTGCTTCGATGGATGATGCTTGTGCGATATACTTTCCTTTTCCAATCTTGCTTGCCTCTGCTTTGTTGAGTGGTCACTGCCAATTCTTGGTGCGCTGGACTAGTCGTCAGGTTTTAACTCTTGAGCATGCATTATCGCCTGATTTTTTTGTATTATGTCCTCTGTTGGGGTTTAGAGGTTTGGGGTTTTGTTGTGGTCACCACCAATTCTTGCCTGTGCTTTCTCTTCTCTCACAAAATTCAACCTCCTTCGTACCCTATCCTTCGACAGATGATGTTGTTTTTGCAAGTTCAAGGAGATGCATGGGCACATTACAAATTGGAGGTGAGGTTATTTTTTATGATAAAAACTAATGGATCAAACACCATTTTGATTTATCTAATTGTCCTATCAGTTCAAGTAAACAAAGGAACATGTGGAATATTTAAATGACCCATCACCTCTTTGATACAATGATACACTTGTCTATTTATGACTGAGCAAAAGATTGTTAAAGGTGGAAGCTAATAGCAATATTTATGTTGTTGAAACAGTAATATTGTTTGAATTTTTGGCAGACACTTTAGGAACTCAAAATTCAGAGTAGTAAATTTCAAAATTTAAGAATTGGTGCGAGTTTGTAAACAAAGCTCGAGAATGTTTGGAACCTCTTTGAGTCACTTCTTGTTTGTATATAGTAACTACTTGAGAGACAAAAGGGCCTCGACCATTCGAAATGAAATGGAGCTCCATGGAAAGGTGAAATTTCTAGTCACAGAAAAAGAAAATGTATAGATTCATTTGAATCACTGCTCGTTTGCTTATAAGCCAGTTTGTGTTGTCGGCTTGTTTCCATGGGAGAATGTCTTTTTTTTTTTCTTCATTTTTAATAATTGAACTTGAGACTAAAACCAACATAATCCAAATCGTTTTAACAAACTCTAGTCCGTAATCAACGTGTATTATACTAGTTATATTCCAGCTAATATTTTTTTTAAAAAAAAATCTGCAAAAAAAAAATTACATATTTACCAGGTTATTTCACAATACAATGATAAAAATTGCCCTTTTTAGCTGAGCCACCAACTTTGGAAAGACCTTTAGACCAAAAGATGAAACGGCTCCACACGATCTAAAAGGGATAAATTATGAGAATTTATTTATGTTTAGCCAAGCTACTTCTTTTATAGACAACACAATAATTTGATGTAATATTTGCATCTATTAGGAATCGAATCATGTCTTTCTGATTTTAAGTCTTGTTTGAGTACCAACTCGATTAAGCTGCAAGAGCAACTTTGCGAAGACCTCGAACCAACGCAACTAACGCCACTGTAGGCCTACACCGACATATCACCCAAACTTTCGTTTTGGATTAATTAAGAGTACCCACACCGTAACAAGAAATAGTGGCTGGTCTTGAAACCGAATAAGCATTCTTAATTATCAGTATCATCATGCACCAGGAATCTGATGAGAATACGTGATAACTATGGAACTATGCAGTAAGGCCAAACAGTATATTAATTGAAGATCCAAAAGAGGAAAATAGTTGCAGCAAAAGTTTTACTTTCCATTAATCATCTCTCTCGTCCCTTTTCCAAGTCTCTCTCTCTATCTCGCCATTGATTTCTATACACTGAGACCCATTTCCCTATGTTGCACCGACACCAAGGAAATCAATGAAGGGCAACTTCATCTCATCCCTTGCGTAACTCGTTTCTCCATGCAATCGAGCGCGGTTTTCACTTACTGAACTGGTTTCAGGATTTGCAGCCGACTGAGCCAAACCAGGCAGCGAGTTGATGAGTCTCCTGCCACAGTCTGCAGTCTTCTGGTCGCATTGATTCCCTGCACCCAACACCATTTTTCCGTATCCTATACAGATAGATGAGCAATCCACAAAATACATCAGACTCCATGTCAAGGAGCTAGCTAGCAACTAGTAAAACAAGGCATTTTTCTTTTTTTTTTACCATTCAGAAGGAGATCATGGCGGTGTGTGCGGCATCTGAAGTGGAAGGGACTGGCGTTGATGGTGGATTCACCATTGCTCGAGTTGGGAACTGCCTCCGTGTTCTTCCCGAAGATGGCTTGGGCCTGATGAGAAGATGATGGTGATGGGGAAGAAAGATTGGAGATGAGGTGCCTCGTCCTCCTGTAGCAGCATCCATTGGAGGACTTATCCCTTTGCCTCCTGGCCGTTATGACGTGCCAATGATTCTTGACTGCATTGTCTGTTCTTCCAGGGAATAGCTTGGCAATCAGTGCCCATTTGTTGCCATACACCCTGTGCGCTGCGAGAAGCCTCTCCTCTTCTCCCTCGCTGAACGCCCTTCTGTTGATTCTCGGGTCCAGTTGATTGAACCATCTTAGCCTGCAGCTCTTCCCTGCCAACACACATCAATCTACAATCACAATTCTTTAAAAAAAAAAGGAATAGGAAAAGAAAAGATTTATTATTTTTAGATTGGAGCACGCACGCACCTGATCTGCCTTGCAACTTCTCAGCTATGAGGTTCCAGTTTTGAGGTCCATATTGGTAGACCAATTGCTTCAGCTTGGCATCCTCAGCTGGCCTCCAATGACCCCTGATACACACCCTGTGCTGCTGCTGCTGCTGCTGAAACTCCCAACCCCCCTCGACACTAGCAGCCCTGCACCCTTCTTCTCTAGATGCAGAACCCATTCGTTTCTCTTCAAGCTAAAGGCGATGGAGAAACAGAAAGAAAGCACTATAAATGGACGACTTTATAGCTAGGAACATGCCAAACACTAGCTGATGACGAGCACAGTTTGCAGAAGAAAGTTGAGAATGGGTGGTCTCTTAAAGCAGCATGCATGAAGGAGACAGCGGCAACTATGGAGAACCCAAAGAAAGAAAACAACCTTGGTTGAGGAAAACCACAAATCGATCAACTCTCTATTCCTCCCTCCCTCCCTCCCTCCTCTGTGATGGAGCTTATGGTTCACTTAGTTTGAGACGGTCAGAAATGGAGCTATGCTGAGTGCGTTGGGGTGCGTAAGGAAGCACAGTTTCAAAAATGGTACCCGCTCGTGTGGGTTTTGGAGTTTGAGTCACCCGGCTGGAAATAGTTTTGTTTTTATAAGAGAAAGATAGAGTTCGTGTAGTGTGTGTGCGTTGACAGTGCCACCAGGGCTCCCTTAACTTGTCTGCTTAGAACCCCAGGTCTGGCTTCTCTCCCTGTGCTTTGGCGTTTTCAATGCAAATAAACAAGTTGCAAAACCGATGAATTTAAAACGATGTCGACTTTGACCATGGCCACGGAAACTGCACATCCATTTGGCGTTTCAAGAGAGAGACATCTTCCCCTGTCTTAATCATTTACAATAATAGTTAGTAGTGACTCATAATTTATCTCTTCCGTATTGACTTGCGAACGGATTGGCGGGGACGCTGGGACGAACGAATTATCTTTTTAGCACAAGAGAGAGAGAGAGAGGAGCGACCGAGCGAGCTTCCTACTCTGCACTATTTTTTTCCCCTCTAAATTTTCTATACGACAATTTTAAAGGCAAAGATGAAAAATAATATTTTTTTCCTTTGTTATTGTAAAAAAAAATATTCTAGCTCCATCAATCAGTTATATGAATAAGATAATTTTAGCCAACTACAATTCGTAGCTGCTACAATGTGAATGTTATTAAATAAGATAAATATGCATTATAGCAGTTATAAAATTGATAATGTAAATGTCGTTGATCAAGATAAGTTTGTATTGGAATAACTATAAAATTATAACTGGTATAATGTGAATATTGTTGAATAGGTTAAATTCGTTTGATACTATATTTAATGCATATGATAAAGATACTGAGGATAATTCCATTATTTTAAGGGGAACGGGTGGGATAGGACACCCTTTTGATTAAAAATTGAAAAAGGACATCCATTTGATGATTAAAAAAATAGAGTCCCTATGATTTTTTTTTAACCAAAATTACATATACCAAAACTACTACACAACATTAGAATGCGAATATTTTTTTTAGATAAACATAAATATTTTTAAAAAAATAAAGTGTTTTTTAAGATAATAAAACTAAGGAGCATTTTTTTTCCTTTTTTTGTTAAAAAAATATTGTCCATTTTATGAGATTAAACTAATTTGAATTTAGAATTAGAATTTGTTGACTCAAGTTGCAATGCCATGCCATGTCACCTTAGAAACTAAGGTAAGAAGGATGATAAAATGAATGAAGTTAATTAACCAATATAATGTAATTACATTGACATATAAAAATAACAAATTTAGTAATTAATTATATTTTATTTACTAATTAAAGTGAGGGAGAGTAATATGAGTTTAGTGGTCGTCAACGTGGGCCATTATGTTAGATAGGAAAGCATTTTGCTAAATGAACCAAATTATTTAATATATACTTCGAGAAAAGGAAATAAAGTCTAATCTATAAATCACATGCTAAATCTTGAATCCAAATAAGTTTGAGGAACTTTTTGGGAAAAAGAATATTTGTAGACTCCAACAACACACATGAATTAAACACATTCAATCTCATAAATAAATATTAAATCATCTTTGTCTGAAAAACATGGACTATTTTGATAGCAAGTACTTGTTTATCTATTGACTAAAATAATTTAAAATATTGAATCTCAAGCCATAAAAATTTCAAATAAGAGGTACCATTTTTTTTTCTTCTTTTTCATCTCTTCCTCCACTCGAGTAAACACATGACACACTCTCAAAGAATAGTTGTTAGATTATATTATGGGTGAGTCAAGGATTGATGGCCCCCCGATTCACTCAAATTGTCTCCCCTTAATTTGTATCTTTAATCACTTAATTATCCAACCCTTTTAATGATTAGGTTAAAATATTGAACAAAGTTGACCAATTGAACATTAATTAAGTTTAATGGTTAATCCCATTCATTATGTTAAACTCCACTGCAAAAATTGTTCTCGAGGGAGTAATTAATTAAGAAACTTAATTACCTAAGAATGCATAAAGTTTCGCTAAGTTTGACTTGTCCTAATATTAGGAATGCCATTCACCATAAATATTCTAAATACAGTACTACTGGTTCAGAGCTTTCTTTCAATGCTGGCTCAATCAGCTCATTGAATTGAGAAGGGCACAGTGAAAGGTTTATTACAGATCATGATCAGTAGTGAAAAAAGACTGAGAAGTCTCTATGAGCATTTCTTTTCTCTTAAAATATACCAATAAAAAACAAATTTCTATTGCCTTGTCGGCCTTAACATTGATAACTACACTATCATTTAGTTCATGCATGAATTGTCCATCCATCTGTATATTGTTTTCATATGCATGAATATAGTTTCCTTTTCCCCCTAAAATTTGACTGCCGACACACAATTATTATGAGATCCTAAAAATCCCCTAAGCAAGTGGACATGTATATTTCTCATTTCAATTTACTTTTAATTTTACAAAAAAAATTGAGTATATTGGCTATTTTGTTTAAAATATTGTTTTAAAAATAATATGCTAGCTAAATTGATTAGAACAATTATTTAATATGTTTAATTTGACATACTCCCCTCTGAACGGAAGGCGTCTTCCATGAGGGTCATCCATGTTGGACGTCCAGCGTAGATGTGCAAGGTAAAAAAAATCTTATATATATATTAAAAGTACATATCAAACTTTAAAGTGTTATACTGTTTATCGATCTCTTTCAACCATGTAATTGTGTGCTATATCATTCAAATGAAGGGGCTGTATTGTTATCCATCATGCTCATCGAACATAGATGAAATAAATATTAATTATTATATATTCTAAAACATTTATTGGTTATATCTGTAGCATTTAACTCGTGCAAGCACACCGCAAAGTCTACCGTCAGAAGACATATATTCTTCTTCACCACTTGTATAATTATATATATATATATATATATATACTTTTCTCCATCATCCTCCCTAACTATTATATATGGCCATGCAGTCCATTTCTTAAATTCATAAATATTGTATTGGTTCAGCAAGTGAACAAATTTAATTCGTCCATCAATAGTTGATAGGAAATTAGGTCAAGTTAATATTGATTTGGATAAGAGGGATTTGACTGCCTTTTCATGATCTGTTCTAATCCATTGTTCTTCGTTTTAATTACTTCATGAACTCACTCCTCCACTTCTACGTCCCTTCTTGCTGCTCGGGAGTTAGTGCTATCTGTAGATTCATAAGCTGAATAATTTTACAGTAAAATAATACAAAAAGAATACAGGAACTGACACTTGAAACAAGAAGGCATGCAGAGTACTAGCATCCAAATAAAAGAAGTGATTTGAGTGTTTCTTTGAACCTTTATAAGTGGGGTTTTGCTATTCATGGGGGCAAAAGGAATCAACCATTGCCTTGATTTGCCCCAAACTCCACAACCAAGACAAGCCTTAGTCCTTATCAATATTTTCCCCCACAACTCTTTTGCAAGTCCCTATTTGATTAATTAACTTGATTCAAGATTGACTTAGTGGTTAGCTAACAAACTGCCCTTGTCCATCTCTTCCAAATTTTCATTTCCAAGAATCATTGATAGCTAATTAAACTTCAACACCTCTACGTACTAGAATCGACAAAGCTAGAGGCTTAAGTTTGACATTAAGCTTGGCCAAGGTGAGATAATTAATTTAGTCCCAACATGCATGGTCATTTAATCAAAGATGTTAAAGGAGGAAAGTGGCATTTCTAGGTAACTACGACTTGATGCTTAATGAATCCAAATTCAAATTGTCCTCCTAGTTACTTGAACCTTAATGAACCCAATTGCTCTGATAGTGTTGTGGAGAGTAGTGAATCATGACAATGGCTGCTATGCCATCAACATCTGCCTGCATGCATGCACTGTTTTGTTTATTTAAGAAAATGAACTCATGGTAACACCCCGGGGCACTGTGGCATTGTCAAAGACAGAGGGAGCATAGGAATTGGGACCATCAGTGTGCATCAAATGTGAAACAGGCGAAAATATATATTAATTTGAACAAAACTGGCACATCTAATTTGGCCTCATAAGCTGTCCTTCTTAAATCAAAGGGACAGATTTAAAGGCTATCTGAATTTACATACACCCTCACAACTCTTCAATCATCCTTTTAAGTCATGCAACTGTGGGGTTTGCCCCCCACTGTTTCTGTCCTTAAATGTTTTGTCAGCTTCAGCATGGATTGACTTAAATATAATGCAGTAAGGGGTAGTCCGGCCTGCACGAGCTTCTGTTGCATTCCCAGTACCATAAGGAGTAGATCGTCATGCATTTGACTATCGTATATTGATTGTAGATGTATTTATCCTTAATTTATCACATTTAAAAAAAAAAATCTCGAATATTGTTTTGTGGATTAGTTTTTAAGTAGCATTGGATTGGTCATTAGGACCTATGGCTCCATTGCTGAATTAAGGTTGGAGTTATTTTGTCCTGATGAATTATATCCACTGAATTTGTGTGCATTAGATATCTGCATAGTCTATCTCTGAAAGTGTCAAGCTCCCGGATTTCCCGAGACTGTTACAGATTTAATCCCAAGTGGATCTTACTGATCGAGAGGTTGTCGTTCCTTCTAGCAGCAAATAGTCCAGAATAATCATTGCATAAAATGGTCTCTTCACTGGATCTATAGAAAACTCCAGTCCCCAATTTAGGTCTTTTCACAAATAGGATCATTGTTTGTCTTGCTTGATTTGAGAGATATGCTTGTAATTGGGTGTGATTTTATTTTCTAGGCTAGTTGTTCGGGCCAAGCAAGGGCTGCTCCTGCTTCACTGTGCTGCAGTAGAGCTCCACTATCATGCATCAGTAGAGACTGATTATGCTTTTGTAAGTTAATGATGAACAAGTCCCCGAGTGAATAGGGTTGGTGCAAATGGGCCATTTCAACTGCTACTGTAATACCTAAAACAATAGGAAACAGATAGACAGTCTGAGGATAAATCACTTGGTGAGTCAAAGCACTGTAAATGAGAGTTAGCCTTCCTCCAGTGCTTATGTATATATCTTTGTTTCCATGGGAGTAATTGAGATGCAACTTCAGCTATCATCCTTCTCCAATATGCTAATTTTAGCCTGATAACTTTCTCCTGCTTGAAAAGTACAACAAGAGGTTCTCTGAGTTTTATGAAACACCCAAAAGGCTCTTATATATAGCCATTTTGGTTTGTAACAATTTGATTCTTTTGATCACTGCTACCAGTGTAAGCCTTGATTATGAATCAAGCTTTATTTTCACTGGGGTGTTAAAGCTCTTTGGTAGGATAAAGTCTCATATATGTTGTTGACTGCCACTTCCCTTGGATACAATGCTTCTAGAGTTTTGTTGTTCTATTGAATGAGGACTCCCTATTGGCTTGTCATGAGCCTCAAGCATTCTGGAGTTCTATTTCCATGACTGTATATTAGATGCAAATCTATTGCAAAAGCCGAAAAGCTTCATCAAGATTTAGCATGGTAAGTGTCTAAGAGCATTCAACCATGAAGAAGAAGACCAAGTGATGCCATTGGACATATATTTTACTTTCTTCATACACAGATTTCAGAGGAAGTTGTGTGTTATATCATGGAGATCGAAACCATGTCATTAATTTGAAGATATCTTATAATCCATCACATTGCCTAAGAAAAGGATAGACAAGTAGATTAGGCACTTGTGGGTTCGCGTTAGGTTCTAATTGAAAGAGAAGTTGAATAAATGTCAAACAATTCTCTATGTTCAAGGTCGAAGTCTTAGAGGGGAAGACGAAAGTCTCAAACAACTCTATCACACAGTGCAACCATCATTCAATGTCATTATTTTGGAAGGACGATCAAGAATCGAAAAATGGGCAAGGTTTTTTAAAAATTTTATGTGGGAATATTTGACACTTTACTGAGTTATTGAAATAACATTATTCAATATGAATAGTTTAAGGATTATATGCTTGACTTCGAGTGCATACTTATTTCAATTATGTTCAACTATGAGCCATATGATGTCTTTAAAATATATGTTAATTATCGAGGATAAAATCAAAAGGGTATTTTTAAAAAAATAAAATTATAAAAAAAAATTATAAAAAAATATATTTCATCTTCGCTTAACTCATTTTTATTTTTGAAAATATTCCTATTTTTAGTGCTATAACGGACCATATATACTTGATA
>JBAMIB010159997.1:0-13221 GCA_037177415.1 Kaempferia rotunda
AAAATAAAAAGGACCTTTATATTTATATAAAAAATAATAAAATTGATATTATAAAAAAATTTAGAATAAGAAATGGCTCGATGCTCCGTACATATTCTTTTTTTGGACACTTTTATAACAATAATTCATAATTTTTAGGATTTATATTTAAATCTTTTTTAATTTATTTATTTTCTCAACATTATGTTAGTATTTACTTTAAAAAATATATAAAAATTATAAAAAAATGAGCCCCGGAGGTTGGGCTTTTGAGCCAACTCCATTTTAACCGCCCAATACTGGCTTTGCCATCTTTAATTGGCGGTGCTCATAAACATAATAAACAAGGTTGGGCTTTTGTGTCAAATTCTAGGTAAATATTTCGGATTTTATGTCTCAATATCATATTGGCTGGGTGTTTCAGCATCGATCAAACGGTCATGACATATTCGAGATGTGTATAATATCCTCGTGATGTGCACAATATCCTTGAAATGTAATCTGGACCGTTCGATAGTTCGGATCCTCTATCCCAATATCACTGTGTCCCAGCGCTGATCGGTCTTGACATCTTCAAGATGTGTACAATATTCTCGTGATATGCCTAACATCCTTGAGATGTAATCTGGACTGTCGTGTTGGAATACGGGGATACGATGATATTGGAACATAGGATCCGAACTATTTACCTAGAAGTTCAGATCCTCTGTCCCAATATTATCGTGTCCCAGTGTCTCAATATTGATCAAACGATCCTGACATCTTCAAAAATGGGTACAATATACTCGCGATGTGGCGTTTGAATGTAACAATGGGAACGTTGTAACAGCTTCCTGTGTCGCTCATGTACCGCGTTCCAATTTCCAACATTCAAAAAATTTCAAATCGGGGTCCGGCCGACGCTCTACACAGGAAATATCTTCTCCACCCCTCCTTCTTCGCGATCCAACCGTCCACAACAAGTCGACGCCGCTTCGTTGGACGGACTGGATCTTCCAAGTTGAGTCCAAGTCATTACCAACCGACGGTGTAGACGTCAAACTCCAAAGCCTGCTCTGTTTGTTGAACGCCGATTCGCCAAGAAACTCTCTCTCCTCACATATCTCGGTGGTTGCGACGGGCGGGATTGGGATCTCGCGCTGATCTAATCTGTGTGCTCTTCGATCTCTTCGCCTTTGTTGTGCTCGGAGGAGTCGGATCCGGAGTTGGCAATGGAGAGCTTGATTTCGTTGGTGAATAAGCTCCAGAGGGCTTGCACGGCTCTAGGTGACCACGGAGAGGAGAACGCCCTCCCGACCCTCTGGGACTCCTTGCCGGCGATTGCAGTCGTCGGTGGACAGGTCAGTACTAAACACATCCCGGATCTCGCTTTCCTTCGGATCGTGGCCTTTTGTGCTACTCGTTAAATAGAAATTAGTCGTCGTACTGCATGAGCTCTGGGATTGGACCTTCTTGGCGGCTGACTTTTGGATGCGAACTAGTTTTGAGCGGAAAGATCTAGCTAGCCTTTTTGCCCGTCCTGGTTGTTCTGGTGAAATCAACGTGAAAATATTTAATGGCAAAATTTCCATTCAAGATTTTACAACTTTAGACGAATTATGATATGCAGTTATAGCTTAAAAGGCTCTAAATTTATGGAAGCTCAGAGATCTATAGCTAATCACTATTGGAATAACAATCGAAGGATAAAATATGTTATGTCAACTGGCTACCGTATATGGTATCGGGTTCAAACTGCCAAGTGGAAGAGGCAAGAAGGATAAATAGATTTGTCACCCATTTGGTAAATGTCAGGGTCATTTTGTTCTGGGAGGAATTACTAACTCAACCTTTGCTCGTAGACTATTGAGAAGACATCGAACTTCAAAATGTTATTAATAATCAACTGCTTTAACCATCGACCAATAGGCAAGACCTACTTGGCAAATTAAATAAATTTTGCAATGCCATGGTCTGGTAACCCATCCATCCTTTCACCATATTAGATTTTGGCTATTGTGTTTTGTTAATTCAGTCTTGTAATTCATGTTTTTCTATTTCAATGTTTTACTGAATATCCAAAATTGAAACCACAACCTGACTTTCTAGTTCTTTCTAATTAACTAACAATGTGAAAAATGTAAAATCTGACCCATTTGTATGTGCATCAACATGACAAATAACTGTATTTCAAAATTGTGTTTTATGTTATATTTCATATATATTTTGTGAAGTTCTCCAGTTTTGCTTTTTTACTCTCCCGCAATAATTTTGCTTAGTCCTTTCTCTAAACATTCAGGATGTGATAGTTGATGTTTGTTTTTGGTTTCAGTTTCTTGCTATCAGCATTATAGTGCATTTGCTATGCATCTGTCACCAATGTTCTTCACTTAACAGTGAAGTGTTTGTACTTTTCTTTCATGATATTAAGCGAGCATTGTACAATACCTGGAGTTTAAGTACTCCATTCCATCTGAAACGCCTTTTTTGTTATTTCATTTTTCTGATATGGTTGTGTTACAGAGTTCTGGAAAGTCTTCAGTGCTGGAAAGCATAGTTGGGAAGGACTTCCTACCAAGGGGTTCAGGTAAAAACTTACTCCAGTTCTGTTTTGCTGTGTATTTCTTGGTAATTTTAACTTTATGGCGGCTTTCAATTTCAAAAACTTGTAGGAATTGTTACTAGACGTCCCCTTGTTCTCCAGTTGCATAAGATTGATGGTGATAGAGAATATGCAGAGTTCATGCATCTTCCAAGAAAGAGGTTCACTGATTTTGGTAATCTCATCTGTTAATGGTGTTGATTTTAGCACATCTGGAAACATAGAGACACTGTCTAATGTGATTGATTCCTTGGTTCTTCTTGACCTTTGAAAATGCTAAATACTCGTAGTAAGATAATCTAACTAAGTTCAAATGCAGTATGCTGGTTTATGATATTGTTGAGTATCAAAAGAGCAAACTTGGTCCTCTTGTTCCAATTGCATTTTTGTACACCAATTAGATTTGGTGTACGTTGCATGCTCTTTAATGTCTTTTATGCATCGCATCTGCATCTTCTCTAAATCCTCATTACATTAAGATTCATATCATATTCATTTTAATGCAGCTCTTGTTAGGAAGGAAATCCAAGATGAAACTGATAGAGAGACTGGTCGTACCAAGCACATCTCACCTGTTCCAATTCATCTGAGTATTTATTCGCCTAATGGTGAGATTGTGGCGCGAAAGCCAGAAATGTTTATGATTTTTGATAGATTTTATGAAATTTATTGAAATTACATCAGTTAACCCATAGCTTCATGTTTGCTAGGACATCCTTCAATATAAGACAACTATTTTAATGTGCCAATTAAGTAAATTGGCTAATTCATTTCTTACAACATCAACATTTTGGTGTTAGGATTGTTTGTTTATTTTAATTCCCCAGGTTAGCTTGATAAATCTGTCTTTAATATGCATGCCTTCTCTTGTAGTTTCCCTTCGAAAACCAAACTAATCCTCATACTCATGGATGAAATGACAAGGTTGGCTCATGTCTAAAGTCAAAACTTCAAGCTAGGAAACTAAGGCTGATTTCCTTAGTTGAGCAGCTTTGTGACAATACTCAAGAGTTGTACCAACAATTGCTCACTCTGTTGCTGACATTCTCTCGTTTGGTTATGTTTGCCTTCACGTGGTCATTTTTCCACTGTATATTTTGCATTAGCACATGAATAAGAATGTGGAGTTTAACCTTTTACCCTAATGCTAATGCTCTAAAGTTTGGCAGTTGTGAACCTGACACTTATAGATCTTCCTGGACTCACAAAGGTGGCTGTTGGTAATTTACTTTCCATGTTTGTTAAATGTTATGTTCCTTCAGTAGTAGAGTTGCATTTCTTATTTATTCGCGACCTGACTATGTTTTTTGTTGAAGAGGGTCAGCCTGATGGTATTGTGGCTGATATCGAGAATATGGTTCGGTCATACATTGAAAAGGTTCATCCTGCTTTTTAGATATCCAGAATTATATTCCACTCAGATTCATGTTTGTTTTTCTTTTACTTATTTTAGATTTGTTTTTCAAATATTTTAGTATGTCTGTGTATCCTTTACTATGATCTGTTTGTTCCAAGACTGACTCTTTTTGGACTGTACAGCCAAACTGTATAATTCTTGCCATTTCGCCAGCTAATCAGGATCTTGCCACATCTGATGCAATTAAAATCTCTCGCGAAGTAGACCCCAAGGGTAAGTCTTTATGATTGCCAAGGTAGTTGTAGTGTCACTTTGATTGTATATTTCATTTTCACACCATGGCCACCAAATTGTATTTATTGGAAAAGAGTTATACATTAGCATATACGACCTATAGAATCTGTTTTGGTGATGTAAGTGAGCTTTCACAATATCTCAGCAACCATGGATTAATGAGATGATAATTTGAAAATTTTGAAGTAGTTTGAAGGAAATTGTTGTTGGAAAATGGTGGGATTTTTATATTCCTTTTGTGTTTGTGCATTTTCTTTTTTGATGTATCTGTGTGTTGTGAAGAATGATTCTGAAATCTTCCAGTGCAAGATATATGTTAAACTTGAGACAGATTGTATTCCATGGTAACAAGTTTATACATTTCATGATTTATGGTATTATAAGGTCAGGTAAACTAGTCTAGCATAAGTATTTCTGTGTAAATTTCTCCGCAAGTGTTTGAATTTGAAAATATTGATTGGGATGATAATCCCTTTGATTAAGGATGTGAAGGGGCCTAATTTTCTTAATTGTTTTTTTTTTTTTCCTTTTGCTCTCAATTGTGTTGTAGGTGAGCGGACATTTGGTGTGCTCACAAAGATTGATCTTATGGACAAGGGTACTGATGCTGTCGATGTAAGTTCATTTTATTTGAGATATCTGTTTAGAGCTTTAACGGGTTAAAATGGCATGAATTGTCTCTTTCTATTTTTGGTTTTAGGAAATATCTTATGATACTGTGATAATTGTTTTAGGTACTAGTTTCATGGTGCTGATTAGTCTATTTTATTTCATGTAAATTTCTTGTATTTTCGAAAATTTTGTTTTCCATTATGATTCTTCTCAGCAATTTTTATATGCTTGTCTTTGATCGAGTGCCTTTACTGTTTGGTGTTGCTACAAATCTTCAGAATACATTGTTTTGGATCTTGTGGAGTTGGAAGGGGATGAAAGTTTAGTTCTTATTGTCAGTGAATAGATAAATAGCATTGTTGAAGATGATAAAATTTAATTCATTTTTATTAGGATATATAGCTGAATTACAACACATGTTCAATGATAATAGGAGTTTCTGAAAAAAAGACAACAAAAATCATTATCTCTCAACCATAGATTAAAATCTTGACCCATCAGTTGGCATGATCAAAACTTATTGTTCCACCCTCTCATTGAAACACAAAAGGAGATTGGCATGAAGATTTCATTGCCATTCTTCTTCACGATCGACCTCCTCATGGTATCTGAAACTCTTCTTCCTTGTGACGTTTTCTTCCTTGATATTTTCTTCACCCAGTACCAAACCTTTCTTCCTCATAGTGTTTTGTTGCTATCTTTGTAGTGATCCTTCTTGCACGCAATACCCAAAACACTTGTTAAAGCGACGACGATGACTTGCTTGTGTTTCTTCCTTGCTTTTTTCTCCATGTAGTATCCAAAACCTTTCTTACTCACGGTATTTTGTTGGAATCTTTGTAGTGGTCCTTCTTGTACACGATACATGAAGCCCTACTTTTGCCGTTAGGTTGATTGGTTACAATGTGAGGCGATGCAAATTGACTTGAATGCAAAACTAAGGTTTTGGGTACCATGTGCAAAAAGGATCCTATTGTTAGGAGGGGTGTTACCAATACTGGAGTCCCTTACATCGCTTCACGTTGCAACCAATCAACATGAGAAAGCCTTGAAAAGAATAAATGAGAAGAACTGAGATTATATGTCAAGTAATGATATGTACCGAATTGTAGAGTAAATCCTAAACAGTCTTCTTTAGAAACAACAGTCTTCCACTTTTTTTTTTTTTTTTTTTTTGACTGCTATAAACTGTGCTTTGAGTGGGAAAAGTTGCATGTAAAAAGGACTTGGAAAGCACAAGCCTCTAGGTGATGTTTGGGTAGCTCGTATGGTCTTTAGGTCGGTTGCTTTGGAAGTTGAGTTCGAGTTACATCTATTTGTTATTTGGGCTGTTGTTTAGGGGAGGGATATTTTGGGAATTAAGTGCATCTTTTGGTAAAAATCAAAGCGTGGTGTGCTCTTTAGGAAATTCCAAAAGTTGGGTACGTCTTTTGGTAAAATGCCAAACATTTTTTTTTCTATTGCATTAAAGTTTCTTTCATCTCCTTCTAACTCTTTGACCTACCATTCTAATCAATTCAATTTCTTAACTATAGAATCTATTGGTTGTCTTTGAATATATGTATGCCATCTCAACCTATTTGTCTCATTTTACCCCAATCAACACTTAAATAGGAGTTGGTAGATAAAGCAACTAGAAAACCAACATTTAAGCTTTCTTTTCTTCTTTTAGCAGATTCTCCGTGGCTTTGTTTATGATCATGCCATGAATATGCTGCATATATAAGCATTGTTCTCCCCCGCTACTGTAGATCTGAAATCAACCAAGGTGAAATTTTCACTTAGCGGCTCCTCCAAGGTGGCCCCCTATTGTCCGGAAGGGAGGTAAATCACGGGGGACTTCGTCTAGTAGCGCATGCATGGAGGGGATGAGGCAATCAGCGGGGTATTCCGCACCTACTGGGAACTAACTGTGCCCATCTGTAGGGGCAACCAAGACTAACATGATTGATGCTGAGGCGTCATTGTTTCTGTTGTGTCCAAAAGAATTCAGATATCTTCATAATGATATGATATTATCTACTTTGGGCCTAAGCTCTCATTGTTTTGCTTTTGGGTTCTATCCAAAAGGCCTTATACCAACGGAGATATCTTACTCTTTTAAACTCATGATCTTTTCTATATGTTTCAATTTGGGTCTTTGTTTACAACCTTACAACATCAACAATCCCCCCTCAAACGAAGGACCAATGGTCCCCTCAAGTAGAAAGTCTATTCGTTTGACATCCGATCCTTACCCACGAGGCCTTCCTGCTCTCGGTCCATCTGACCTACTAGGACTTCTCTGCCTAATGTCTGGTCCTCTTGATCCGGTTAAGGGAGTCTCCATTTCCTTTGTTCGAGGTTAATATTTTACTCACATAGCTGAATTAGACCATAACTCGTGTGCACAGTCGGCGGTTAGACCTTCTGGCAGTTCGGGCTCTCATACCAATTGTTGTGTCCAAAAGAATTCACATATCTCCACAATGACATGGTATTGTTCACTTTGAGCCTAAATCCTCATGATTTTGCTTTTGGGCTCTACCCAAAAGATTTCATACCAATGGAGATATCTTACTCTTTTAAACCCATGTTCATTTCCATATGTTTCTAACATGGAACTTTGTTTGCAACCTTCCAACTCTAACAGTTTCTTGCCATTGATGTACGGTTGGTCCTGTTTTAGGTTGCATCACCCAAGATCAATCTATGCCGCTATAATAATTATTTGGAAGGTGCTTAAATCCTACTAGATGAACCTATAAGAATTTCGACTCCTATAATTGATGACAGTGGGAGATCATGTAAATTATTTAACCTGGATTCATTTTATTGCTTTTCAGTTGAGGCTGCCACCTCATACAATCAGCACAAGGTGATCAAGGTGTTTTGCAAGTAGTTGTCCTATTATTTGGTACTCAGCCCCAGCCAATAATCAGTAATCAGAATAGCTTGATAGTAGACATGAAAAAGGGTTATATTCACAATATATTTTGAAGGATTAATATAGACTAACTATATGCTTACTATTTGGCAATTTGATCCTATTATTGTAGCTATGCATTAGGGATTTAGAAAATAATGGTGTGTAAATAAAATTAGTTACAAAAGAGAAAGTAGGTTTCTGATTACCTTAATGTATATCTTGTAAATAGATTACTATTCTTTTCAACCCACATTCACTATTAGCATGTTGATCCTGTTTCTGCAGCTATGTATCTGGCATTCAGAAAATAATGGTGTCTGAATAAGTTGGTTATAAAGAAAGGGTTGGTTTTTAACTGTCTTAATGTATGCATTCGTAAATGGACTACCTTTTTTTGAGAGCCAGTAAGTGGTTTTGATTCAAGATTTAGGGTATTACACCAAGTCTTACTGTTTCTGTCCCAGCCATTTGGTGTCTTTTCCAGCAATTATTTCTTACTTTCTTTTTCTTTTTATCATTGATGAAGGTGGTGTACTGTTGGTTTCTTTTTTGTAGCTAATATGTTTTTTTCATTGGTGTGCAATTATTATACTGCAAAGTCTTATACTTTAGTAAGTCATACTAAATTCATTTTGAGATGGCTGCCAATATTTATAATCCATGGATCACTATCTTTTCTAGTAATGGTCAGTTCTGCGAAACATCTCTTTCTGCATCTCTGAAATTTGCTTCTCTTAAATGGCATTTATTTTATTATTATAATAATAACGTTTTGTATGTTGGGGGGTGGGCACGGTCCAACATTGGTTTCACAATAACTTGTTTTTTGTGTTTATAGATATTGGAAGGAAATGCATTTAGACTACAGTACCCTTGGATTGGTGTTGTCAATCGTTCCCAAGCTGATATTAACAAGAATGTGGACATGATTGCTGCTAGACGGAGAGAGAGAGAATATTTTGCTAATACACCAGAATACAAGCATCTAGCTCACAGGATGGGTTCAGAGTACTTAGGGAAGGTCATGTCAAAGGTACAAGAAGTTTCTTTGAAGAATTTCTATCAATTGATTCTAGCTTCGAGCTAGTAGTCTTTGCCAAGTAATAGGCATAAGTTTCTCATTTTTCAGCATTTGGAACAAGTGATTAAATCTCGAATCCCAGGCATTCAATCTCTCATAAATAAGAGCATTGCTGAAATTGAAGGTGAATTAAGTCGTCTTGGGAAACCAATTGCTGCAGATGCTGGAGTAAGTTCAATGATGTGCCCTCATTTATTGCTGCATGAGACTTTTTTGTCAATAGATAGTAGCTATTTTTTACCAGTTATGCTGGGCATATAGATTAATTTAAAATTTGGTTTACTTGTAACTTAAAAGTATGATTCCTTTGCTTTGCTTATTTTTTTTTTAAAAACATTTCTGGAAGCTGATATTATTGGTTTGATTAATAAATTATCATTTATTTTGTGATGAAGGATCTTTATTTTTGCGTTTTTTTGGTCTAGTTTTCTAGTTCTGAGAAAACATGAAACAACCAAATTTGGTACTAATAATATAATTTCATATGGTTTCTTGGATCAAAGTCATTTACTATTTAGTCTGAGACTAACACATTAATCTCATCTCTTAGAATTTAAGCTGGAGATATCACAGATATATATTAGATGCATTACTTACTCTACCATTCAATTTTTTCCCAAATCATTGAGTTTGTCTATTTATGCAGGGCAAGTTATATTCAATTATGGAAATTTGCCGTATCTTTGACCAAATATACAAGGAACATCTTGATGGAGTGTAAGAATTTTTTGTTTTACTTTACAACCATATTTGCCTTTGTTTGTTGCAATGTGTATAATCTGCTTAATTCATGGATTATGGTTATGTAGATTGTAGATGTATAATTTTGAAATCTAGATTGGAAACTGTCATAGAGTAAACGTGTTTCAAAACCCAGCATGCCATTGATATATAGGAGTTAGATACGGAAAATTAGTGCTTCATTTTATTGCAAGTTCTGATTCTATCATCAAGACAAGAAGATTCTAAGATTGAGTGCCTGTAGTTGTTGCCTCCAAGTTTAATGCACAATGAACTGCCATCTATAAATAACATTATCAGATATGTCTATAACAGAGGATACATTGTCATATATTCCTGCCCCTTGGGAATTTTATAGGCTCTCTTTGAAGTTGCAATTAAGATACCTTGTAAGATTCTTGAACTCCCATGGTTAATTAATACCTGAATGACTATCACTTTCAATTGATTTTTTAGTTATATTCTTTGTCCGTGATTTACTTCCTTTTACATAACCTGGGAATGACTGTAAGGGACGCTTGGAGTGAGCGTAATCACTTTGCTACAATTTAGTTATATTCTTTGTCTTTGTTTTTATTGGTGCTTCAATCAGGATCCTAGACTTTCATACTGCTCCACCCTTTGTATAAAAGATCCCTGTTTGTAAAGAAGAAAGACTGGAGGGCAGCTGGATTGAGAGGGTCGACTGACAAGATAGTCCAAAGAGTTTGAAACTATTTGCCAATAGGGATATTTTTCATTTTTTTGACTTCTTTTTATATTCACTTAAATTGGGGCATATTAAATTATTTATAATAATAATAATAATAATAATAATAATAATAATAATAATAATAATAATAATATTATTATTATTATTATTATTATTATTTTGTACTAAAAAATTGAAAATGAATAGCCAGAAGCAAACAATGTTGAATGCAAAATCAGAGTATTAGCATTGCTTGTAACATTATATCTTAAGATGTATATTGATTGGTATACCAATTGATTGACTTAAGTTTGATAGATGAAACAAGTGTATGATGAACCTCTTTCCCTGATGATATAACTGATGGTCTAGGTGTTTAGGTAAGGTAATGTTAAAGAGGGATGATTTCCTGTTCATTGTTATTTTTTGTTTTGCACTTTTACCACATTATCGCTTGACATCCTTTTTTTCTATGCCTTTTTTTAACCAAAACGTACTACTCTTTGCAGGCGACCTGGTGGTGAGAAAGTTTACAATGTTTTTGACACTCAACTTCCTGCAGCTCTAAAACGATTGCAATTTGACAAACAACTATCAATGGAGAATGTCAGAAAACTCATCACTGAAGCTGATGGGTATCAACCTCACTTGATAGCTCCTGAGCAAGGATATCGTCGTCTTATCGAATCTTCTTTGGTTTCTATTAGGGGTCCTGCTGAGGCATCTGTTGATGCGGTAAATATGCTGCTAATCCTTGGATTCCAATCTTTATTCTTCATCTCTGCTACTTGAAGGGTATTCATTCTGTTTGTGTGATCATGTTTTTACTTATTGTAAAGGCTATTCTAGTGTTTTCTTTATCTTTTTCTAGTTATGAGAGGATATGCTAAGTTATACTCTAGGAGGGACCATCTCTACTTTCTGTAGTAGGTATTTGTTGAAAATGGAGCAATAATTATACCCGTTTGTTGAAAATGGAGTTAAACTGCTATAGTTTTCTACTGTTTCCACGGGTTTGGATTTGGCCAGCCCTTCCTCTTAATTCCTGCTAAGCTCTAACCCGTTTTAATGGTGTTGGTTCCTAAAGCAATATCTGATCCCATCTAGTGGGATAGGATTTGGTTGATGTTGTTCCTAAAGCAATATAACCACCACTAATTAGAGCTAATATAATCCAAAATGACTAGCCACTTGGCGGAGGTGTTCCCCATTATACAATAACATTGTTGGAGTTGATTGGGGGAAAACATATTAGGCTTATTTCCCTAGTTAGTCCTCTTTACGTTATATAAATTATCTCTTTTGTTCATTTACTTTTGCATCCTTTAAGTTAGTATATTTACTTATTCCTATTTTATTTACAATTTAGTCTGCAACACTACCTCTCAATCTTGTTAAAAAATATTGTAAAATCCCACTTTCTTACAAATATTATTGATTCTAAGACCTCTTGAAGGTTTAATGAGCAAATTTTCTAGTTGATCATTAGGAGTAACAAAAGAGGTCAAAATCTAATTGGATTGCACTTTTTTTCACAAACAGAATGACAATCATTCTTGTTTTTTTTCCTTCATTGAGAAGGGATTTGGAAGCAATATGCACAAAAATATTTCATTGACTCACTCAAAACATTACTCTGGTACTTGACTTAGTTATTGACTGTTTGAACCATATACGCTCATATGTAAGAAGAGTCATAGTTCATGGCTATGCCTTTGCACTTACCTTAGGTACTATCTTCTATAGAGTTTGTAGACTAGGATGATCTAAGAAACTATGGACTAGAGTGGAGAAGCATTAGCTACAAGAGCAGATTAGTGTGTAACCACTGTAAATATATACAATCCTCAAGGCTCGTGCTCTCAACCAATCATCTTTCCTAAATGGATACTGAATTAGCAGTAAGTTTACTTAACAATTTAGTGATCTGGTGAGTTTTCTCACAAATACTAAATTTATGGAAAATTTAAGCGTATAGAAATGGAAGTGATAAAGATGGAGTAGGACTAACACCCTTGCGGATGAGAGATTGACCCAGTTGTGAGAGTTGTATGAATATGATGTGAAGTTGCTGTAAGATTAGGGAAAAGAGAGATGTTAATAATCATATGTTCAGAGGATTAGGAATTTGAAATCCAAGTTTTAGGTATAGGTGCTGTGGAAGCAGTAGAGTTTCCTTCTTGATCCAATGATGACAAAGACAAGCATAATGCACTTATAGATGTCTGCCACTTGAGAAAGCATTGATATTTGGGTGGTATTTCTGTCTGTAGAAAGTATTGCAAAGAGTTCCATGAAGAGTTCCTTTGGATGAGCCATACTTGTGGAATTTGGTGATGCAGGAAGAGAATTACAAATTTAAATGGAACTCTGCCAAAACAGAGGTAAAAATCATCTGAAGCAGCTGATAAGGGAAGAGATGCAAACAGATTTAATTTGGATTCTGAAATTCAGGAGGGGAAATCAGACAAGGAATCTGCTGATTCAAGAACTTCCTGT
The DNA here is from genome assembly GCA_037177415.1 of Kaempferia rotunda. Classification (NCBI taxonomy): domain Eukaryota; kingdom Viridiplantae; phylum Streptophyta; class Magnoliopsida; order Zingiberales; family Zingiberaceae; genus Kaempferia; species Kaempferia rotunda. The sequence goes on from JBAMIB010159997.1 coordinate 12,744, forward strand.
TGATGTTTGGAAGAAGCGAGCACTAAAGCAAATTTGAAAACAAATTTGATCCATGAAATCAATTTTTTGAAAGCCTTCCAAGAAGACAGAAGAAGAAACTCTCCAAGGAGATGGTTCTGTGAATCTGGTTGTGGATCTGATTCAGATTGAAAGGAATCTATGGCTCACAGAAGAAGAACAAAATCTGCCTAGTCTTCTTTAGTGAATAGAGTCAATCTACTGGAGATCAATTTTGTTGGGAAGATTCTCCAAGGGAAAACTGCTAGGGGGAACAGATCTGGAGATGAAGAGGCTCCTTGTCCCTCAGCTTCTGGCTCTGTGCGAAATCAGATTGCACACAGAATCCAGCACACACATGATCTCATGAAAGAGAAGCTTTAATGAGCAAGCTGGAGGGGAGAGAGCAAGCAAAGGGGAAATTTTATTAGGTTTATTTCCCTATGTAATCCCCCCTACTTGGATATAAATTACCATATTG
>JBAMIB010160103.1:0-13217 GCA_037177415.1 Kaempferia rotunda
ATATTTTTAAAGTCAAAAGCATATTTAATATTGCATTATTATTTCTCTCTAAATTTCATTGTTTTTCTTTCTTTCTTCTCCTAATTATTATTTTTAAACCATTTTTATTTTGTCTTTACTTTTCCACAAATTATTATAATACTCTTTTAAATTTTACTAATAAAGAAGTAAGGTTTGACATAAGATAAAGTTATCGGTCTAGTTGGTTACGACTTTCAATTGTATAAATAATCATTGGCAATGTATGAAACTGTCCTTTTAAATTTTATTAATAAAATTAAATATCTCTAATAATATTTTTAATATTTATTTAAAAAAAATTAAGGCTTTAATTTATTTTTTTTTTTTGCCTAGGGCCTCCAAAATAGTTGCAACGGCCCTAAATAAAAGAGCACCCCACCATATTTTTCATACTGAAAACACCCTTATTCCGGCGCCATCATACCAACTATAAAGTACCTGCTACAACATGTTAAAATAAACTAGTTCAACTTGGTTAAAAATACTATACATAATGCACTTATATATATATATATAACTTGATCAAAATTATCTAAATTTAATCAAAATTGCTTCAACATGGTCAAAATCACCATAAAAATGTTGCAATGACCACTATTTTTGACCAAGTTGAACTAAAAAGAAAAACGATTTACTTTAGTATGTTGTAGCAGCTACTTCATAGCTGGTATAACAACGCTGGGATAAGAATATTTTCAGTACGAGAAATATGGTGGGCCATCCTTTTGATTTTTGCACAAACTATTGTTAGAATTAACGAAACTTAAGATTTGAAACCTTATGACTCAACAATCATATAAATGAAACGGTTGGATTATAAAAGCGTCCCTATAGAGGCAAAGAATGTGTGAAGAATAATAAAGTTACCCTTGAGGCAATATCCTTGAAGATACGATCTTCGATACGCATAACAAGCTCCGGTATCCTTGGGGACCACTCAGGACTTGACTGATTTCTTTTTTGAAGAATATTGAAGCTGTAACAATAAACAATTTGTATCATCAAAATAAATCAAGAGCCATATGTCTTGATAGAATGTATATGAACAACCAAGAATATTGAATTACTTTATTTATCATACAATTAAACTATAAAGTTGAGACATACACTTCAAAAGATTAAAAAATATAATATTTCATTAATACATATGCATGTAATGGTCGAGTTGTATTGGTTCCAACTAGGTAAGTTGCATGCATAATAGTCAAACAACAAACTAATTTAATACTTCCTAGCAATTTCATCTCACTATCAAAAACCAGTGCAATTACAGATTAATCTGTAACACAGAATAAACTGTCATGGTAATAGAAATACTTCAGAGGAGAATCTTGTCCAATTAATATTAAATAAAGCCACAAGGTATTTTAATGCGCTGAACCAAAGTTAAACAACTATAAACAAACCAGGCTACTGAGTGAGATGATTGAAAAGCTAAAATTACTTCACAGTTTAAGTCAACTTTCTTTCAGAAACAAAAATGTTACAGATATGTCTAGCAACACCATGAAGAAGCAAAACAGCATGTTAAGCTTGGAAATAATACACATGTTGACACTAATACTGCGTCTTATTTCAGAGTTTACCTTAAATATTTAACACAGTTGTGATAATATAGACGACACGTTCCATTATGATTAATGTTTTCGATAAACTTAAGACACTTTTGTTAGGTATATGAAGACCAAGGTTTAGGGTCCAAGACCATCAAATTACTGTACAACTCATGCATAATGCTAATTATCTCATATTGGTTGCTGTTGTATACATCATACACATGCTAGGAGCTTCCATGAAATTTTTCCAGACAATCATATATCACCATCCACAATGTATGAAAGTAAATGTCATCATTGTATTTGGAATCACATGCAAAGTCCTTTTCTTATAATGAAAGTCTAATCTTATAAAGATAACTTTTGTGTAGTGAGAAGATCAACACTGAAAGATAGACAATGGAGAAACCAATTAAAACAGTTAAACAAGACAAATGGAAGATGCATCTAGCTCTAGTGATGTGAATATCTGAAGAATTTGTCCCCTCGGAACGGGTTGTTGGCTAGTGCATAGGGTGTTGTCACCATGAGGTTTGGGGGTTAATTCCTGGCCAGTAGCCAGGTTCCTGCCCTCCTCCATGCACTGGTCACTACTCGGGCTAGTAGCCACCCGTGATTTACCTCTCGCTTTACATAACCCGGGGACGGACTGTGAGGGGGCGCATAGGGTAAGCATTATCACCTTTGCCATCGTGAATATCAGGAGAATAGGCTGGTCTAGGCTATAATCTAAATTAGATGCAATTAAATGGCTTGTTTATAATTACTGCTTTCTTCTGTCTCCACCAATGAATCACCTATTCTAGGCTACAAACATCATTTGAGTCAATAGCATAAGTTATGTATGGTATGAAGAGTGGACGGATAAATCACCAGATAATAGTGAAGTTCCAAAACAACAACTTGCTTACATATTTCTCCGCATGGCAGCACGACCATTTTGAAGTTCCGAATCCGCAGGTCGTGGTCCAAGGTTCTGCATTTGATGCGCCATTAAGTTTCCAATCTGCTGTGATGGAGCAGATATTTGTGTGCTAGTTTGGGCAGACATCTGATTAGAGATCTGCCCGTGCAAATGTGCACGTGCATTCATCTTCCCAAACAATTTTAGTGCAATGTTCCTTGAGATTTACCAGCAGCAAGCATGGCTGTCAACAACTGGAGAAATCAGAGTACAAGTTAAGGTAGGCTCAAGATTTCACTGAGGAAGAATCACACCCAACTCATGGTGAAAAAAGGTCGTTAGCAGCATGTTGTTCAGACCATCTTGCAAATGATCAAAAAGCAAATCATTTTGTAACAAAGCACACACACACAGACAAAGAAACAATCAAACAAACCATTAACGCCATAAGCCCTTTTAGCGCTAAGTGTTCCACTGCATAGCTCACTAAGCATAAGAATGAAGCTTAATCGAAGACTATAATTGTAAGCCTTTCATGTAAACCAATTAGTAATGCAAGGAAATGAATGGAGAAGCGAGGAAAGTAAATGACCCCTAAATTGGACAGAATAAAACCCACAGGAAAGAGGACAAGCATCGTAAATTCCAGTAGAATCTAAATGAGAGAAAGTCCTAAAGTTTCCATCATTCGCTCCTGTCCACCAAAACCCACGAACAAGAGAGACAGATAAAATTCACAACGAAGCCACTTTCCTCAAACCCTAGCACAGCATCAGATCAAAATAATGCTCCATGGAAACTTTAAAAGGACAATTATAACCCAGAGACCTCCACAAAATAAGAAAACTGTACCCTAGTGAGACCACGGTCGCCGGTTGTCTTATGCTGCCATCAGCAGTCGGAGGGAGAAACCCAAACCCCCGGACATTTGTCTGTTGAAGAACCCACCGGACGCTAATCGACGATCCGAAGAGCAGCTGCCTGCGGCTTGCTTATCGATCCCTTTCTTGGAATTCAAGAAAATAATGCAGACGCGCGCGGCGAGCTTTCTTCCTCTCCGTTTCCTCCTGCGCTCGCTTCCTCCCTCTTTCCAAATCAATCGGCTTAACTAAGCTCGGACGAAAGCTCCTCCTCCGATCAGCAATTTCTTAAACCTCAAATTCATTCACCGTCGTTCCTTTTTGGGACATTTGGCCACCGCCGATTTGAAGTCCGATCGGAGACCACGGCAATCTCCCTAGCCGTCAAACACATGACGATAAATACGCGTCCCCAGGTGCGTACCCGACGCCCCCTGCGTTCTCATTTGTCAAGCCGTTAAATGCCTATTTGTTTTCTTCCCGTTGGGAGGTGGGGAGCCGTGTCGGGTGATAATAATTCGGGTGGATGTGGGTGTCCTTCCGTTATGTGCGTTTTACTTGGCAATGTCCTGCATGGTGCGGACTGCTAACTCAATTAAACGCATCATAGTTTGAATTGCAATGATAAAGAATAGCAACGATGGTATCTCCTGCATTGCCCAGAAAAAGTGTCTCACAGCTTGAAACATCAAACGTGTGGAAAACATATGGGGACACCTCTATAATATATATATAGTCACGCCCTATAAAAGGGTCAGCTTCCAAAATAAAATAGCTGATTTTTTTTCACACAACATCAAAGTGTTAATTTGGATAGTTCGGATTGGATCAGATTTACATCAAGTTAGAAAGTTTTTTACAAAAATCCAACTTAAATTTAACCTTAACCCAAATCCAAATACAATCTAAATCTGACCAACACGAACATGGTTACGGATCGAATGTCGATTCTTTATCTTTCTATTAGGTTAGCACAACCGGAAATCCAAATACAAAAGCAAATAAGAACAAGATTATCAATACTAACAACTTACTTTTACTTGATATTCACCTCCAGCGGAGGTGACTAATCTAAGGGTCCACACGTGTACGATCATCTACTATGAAATCGTTTTTTTTCAGTGAAGCAAATCTCTCACAAGAACCTCCTTCCTTTTACAAATAGGAGATTGAATGAGGAGGGAAAAAGAAAGCAATGAGGTCTTAGATAAACACAAAAATCTGTGATTCTACGCAACGGCTAGCCAACGACTAGTTATCATTTGACTAGTCTCAGCATCAGTCGACTGGTCAGTCGATTGATCTTTCTGTGAATTTCTATTTCCACTATGACTTCGTAACCAGTCGACTGACACACTTACAAGCACTCACTCTCATATCTCCGGAGTCCTCCTTAGAAGCTCTCTTCTTTTGGCCTTCGTCACTCATATGCATACAAACTCGCGGTTCGTTTTCATGCTATCCTTCGTATTGCTTTGAAGTTCACTTCCTTGGCTCCACTCTGTTGTTTCTCGTTCTGCGGTCCCTCGAATGCACCATCCTTCATTAACTCAAAGATCGAGCTCTTGGATGAGATCTCCATGTGCTTCTTCAATTCCTACATGACTTGAACACACATCAAAACCATATGAAACATAACTTAAACTCTTTGACACACACATCAAAACATAATTACATTATCTACAAACATGATCGGAATAACCCAAATAATCAGGTTCAAAAGGACTTTTTAGCTATATTACTATAATTCTTCACTTTATCTCAATATTTTATTATTATAATACTAATATTGACATTAATATATATAAAAGTATCTTCATTTTAAAAATAAATTTTGATTTAATTTTATAAAAAACTTTAAATTTACGTTAATCCAAATCCGACTTAAAAATTTTCAATTTAAATACCGTAAAACTCAAATCTGACTCGAACTTAAAAATATTCACAATCCAAACTTGAGTTTTTTTTTTAAGTCTACTCAGATCGAGTCTTCAAATCAATATCATTTTAACCCCAAATATATCGATTCCCTCCTTCAATGAGATTTTAGTCCTTTAAATTTTTTTTAAAAAAAATCTTGAATTAAAAGTATTTTCAGTCAAAATTATTTGATGAAAAGTATCACAAAATAAATAAAGCAATAAGCGAAAAGACGGTTTATCTTCGGCATTAATAAGAAAGACAAAATCTGGAGTACATCAGAATTATAAAAAATAAAAATATTAAAAGTAGCTAAAAAAAGAGAAAACTCTATTTGAAAATTTCTAAATTAGGAGCGGATAATATATTAGCTCCTGATTGAGAAGTTGCATCGTCGTCCACATGCTAAAATAGCTAGGCAAAGAGCAAATAAATGCGGTGGCTGTTGCATCATCGCGTATGCCATGCGTTTGTTTAAATGCGCCAAAAGTCCCGCTCATTTCAGATTGCATTCGTCGGATGCAGCAGCGGCGGCGGCGGAGAAGTCTTCGTCCTTCTCCGCTCCTCTTCGACGACCCGTCGACGATATCGTCACGGGCGCCTGTCTGAAACGCGACGGCGGCGCTCGATGTGCCATTCATATTCCCTGAAATTCCGAGCCATGAAGCCCAACGCGGTCTCTTGCGGACGGCTGTCCCGGATCACCGGTCGCTCCTTAGACTTGTCGAAGGAGGAGCACGAGGAGTGGGAGAGCCACATGAACGAAGCCCGGAGATGCAACTTCGAGCGGCAAACGCTCTCGAAGCAGACATCGATGCGCGAGACGAAGATGGAGCTCAAATGGGAGAAGCGGCGGCGGCAGGCACTGGAGAGGCGGCAGCGCGTCGTGGTAGAAGCGAAGAAGGCGGCGGCGGAGGCGGAGGCGGCGGATGGCGACGAGAAGAAAGGAATCATTGGAGTCAAGAGTCTGACCGACGAGGACATGGACGAGCTGAGAGGGTCGATCGAGCTCGGGTTTGGGTTCGTCGAGGAAGAAGGGGGCAATGACCTGTGCGACACGCTGCCGGCCCTCAACCTCTACTTCGCCGTCAACCGCCAGATCTCCGACAAGAAGCCAATTCCGTCGACGAGATCGGCGCCGACTTCCAGCGTCAGCTCCTCGGCGTCGACTCGGAACCCGACGGCGCAGTCGCAGAAGGCGGCGGCGGCGGCGGCGGACTCATCGGACGCCTGGTTGATTTGCAATCCAGGTAGGGATCAAATTAAACCGGACAGAATCGATCTACTTGACCCTATTGGATATATATATGGTATGAATACTGATGATGATCTAATTGTTTTACAACTACAGGGGAGAACCCACAATTCGTGAAAGCGAGATTGAGGCATTGGGCCCAAGCAGTGGCATGTTCCATGAGGCAGAGCTCCTGAAGCAGAGAAATTCAGGATATTGTGTTCTCTTTGCTAATTAAGTGAGCTTCTTGTGTCTATATATTCGTGAATGAATTGCGGTGTGACCTCTGTTCCGCAGTTCACTCATCGATCGCCATGGAAATTTTGATCTAAGACATTTATACATGCATATATGTTTTAATTAATACTTTTATAAATTAAGTAGCCATATACAGGTTGAATCCAAACTATTACGCGTTAAAATAAGTTATTTCTGATTATTTTAAGTAATTTTGCTTAGATTCTTTAAAAAAAAACATATAAAGGTGCATGCATTATCTGTAATGTTTTCATATTAGGTATTTCATAGCTATTATAATAATATTAAAATAAGAGTATTTCAATATTAGAAATATGATATGGTATTATTATTATTATTATTATTATTATTATTACCACCGAGGATTAATATCATTTTGACATTTATTTTATATGTTAATTCATTAAGAGTAAGAACGTGCACATTAAGACTTGACTCTAAATTTTGGATATTCCCTAAATTTATATTTTATGAATAATAATTTTTAAAATTTAGAGAATTAAACTTTTACCTTAAAAATAGAATAATATATTTTTTTAATCTCTCTCATTTCAGTTATTTTTTTAATCTTTCTCCTTCCACTCATTTTTTATAAATATAATAATAAAAAAATAAAAAAGAGAGAATATAATATAAAAAAAACTTTAAAATAATAAAAAAATTTAAGGTAGTTGATGTAATATATAGTAAAAATTAATTATTTAAATTTAATAAGTTGTTTAAGTTATTTTAAATTTTAGAAAAAATTTAAAAGAATTGAATTGGATGCTCTAATAATTAATATGGCAGATATCATATACTCCTATCGTTCTTTTTCCCAAGAAAATAGTAATGTTACTTATTAGAGGGTGATATGATACGTGAGATAAACTATGGAGATGAAAATGTTCTAAAAAAAAATTAAGAGCTAAAATGAAATTTATGGGCAAATTAATCATTAACTTGCCGGCATAAAATTCACCTAACTTAACAAAGTCATAAAAGTAACTTTCATATAATTAAATACTTACAAATGAAATTATCCTCCATGTAAAATTTTCTCCTCTTCCAATCTAAGGACATGTGGCAACAGGTGAAATCGTTCGCCCCCCGCGCTCCCGCCAACCCGTCCCCAGGCCAACACGGAGAAGGTAATCACGGGTGGCTACTAGCCATAAGTGCAAATGGTTAAGACATGGGGGAGGTATATGCTCGGGCACGCCGAATTTCGACCTCTAAACATTATGTGACAACCTTCCATGACTACCAATCGATTGATTATAATGACTATTTAAAGTTTAATTTAATCGGTTTAATCAAATTCTAAATTTTATAATTGAAATTGAACTGAATAAATTGAAATTAAATTTTAAAACACAAAATTTTGAAATAGCAAAATTGAAAATTTTAAAATAAATTGATTCGATTATTTCCATTTAACTGTATTTGCTCATACCTAAACATGAGGATGATATTGGAGGAGGAAAACATCAATTACCTTGATACTTCTAGTTCGTTCCTGGTCCAATAAATAATAGCTAATAGCTGTTGTATCAGATTAAGAGGGATCAATACTTGAATTTTATCTCCGATCCAACGACTGTTATACACTGGATCAGGAGTTATGAACTAGAGATATCCCAACTGATACAGAATGACTTTGATACCACGAAACACCACAATGGAAGGTCGGGTTTGGGCATGATAAGAATCCATTTTGGATTTTATTTTGAGCTAAAATTATTCCATTAAAAAACATATATAGATCTACATTTTATAAAATTTTCTTGAACAATATGGAACAATAGCACCGATATAAGTACTTCACATAAATTTATTAATGAATCTGATACAATTTTATTACACACAAGATTGATATCTCTTAATTATTTGAAACCTCCAGCTCCTCCATAAGCAAAAACATATTTATCTGTATCATTTACATAACGATTATCTGCTATACTATAATAATCACTAATATCCTCCCGAGGCTCAATAAAACTAGCTTCCAAAACGAACAATTTATTCAACACATTCACAAACTGAATTTGAATGAAATAAGCAGCTTTATTACGTCCTTCATTACTTGGATGACCACTACCCATCGGAGGGCTCGGAACATTCAAGGGAGAGTTCACATGCCCACCCATTTGCATAGCATCTGCATAATCATCCATCTTTGGAAGCAATTCCTTGGGGAAATATCCAAGAGGTAGCTCATCATTATATGTAACCCACCAATTTCCTGTATTAAAATCCTATAGATATGAAAATACACAAAATTTATTAATAAGAATTAAATTTAAATAAAAATTAAAAAACACATTTAGAAAAAGAGAGAGAGAAAGAAAAATTACCCTAGCAATTAGTATGGGTAGATATTTTTGTTCACCACCGTAAGTGGAAAATTGAGGAATAAAACTTCCAGGTCCATAAATATTAGTGGTGCTGACAAAACCAGGGCATTGCAAATTCCCACATCCCGTTTTACCATATCCATCACTCTGAAAATACATAATTAAATATATATATATATATATACATACATGATTCTAAAAGAATAAAAAATAAAAGATTTACACTTACCGTCCAATAAGTAAAAAATCGAGGATAACTAGTATCATACATGACTGTTGAAACCTGTGAAATTATATATTAATTAGTGAGGATATAAATAATATTAATAAATAATTTATATTAACTTACATGCCACCCAGCTTGGATCACATTGAGTTGATCGTCTGGAACATTTGTATCGCCAAAAAGATATATAGTGCTGGATGATGTTTGACCAGCTTGTAGGTCTGGAAGCTTATAAGTCGCCATTTTTGCGTACGCTCCATAAAATGGACCACTTCCAGATTGAATTATTGCGTACTGTGTATAATGTAAATGTTATTTATCTTTGAACTCTATAAATATATAATGAATTAAAATTGCAATAATAATAATAAAATGATAAAAAATAATAATAATAACTCACGTGACTTCCTTCAGGAATTGGATTGTTAGCTGCGGCTTGTGCTCTAAATTGCTTTCTCAAGAGTTGGGACTCAATTAAATCTTGTTTCCTAGCACGGTGGATGAGAACAGTGCCAGAAGGGCAAGTATCATTGAATCCATAAAAAGAAGCTGCAGGTTTAGATTTTGCAAGCTTAAACCCTTTTGGAAGATTACTTGGTTTTAACTGCATGTAAAGATTATTAGATATATCAGTTAAAGAGCCAAAGGAACTATACCATGCAATAAAAAACATCATATCAAATTGACTTGTGTGTTTTAATGCTCACTCAATACCTGAAGAGTGTGATTTTTCAACAAAGGATGGTCAAATGCTGGTTGCTTATACATATCAACACAGTCAAATAGATCCCCAGTTATTGTCTGACAAAAAATAAATAATTTTAACAAAAATATTATTTATAATTTCTCAACAAATATTAATAACGACCTGAATGGTTTTGAGCGAATGCTTAGCTTTCTTATTCCATGATCCTGCATCTGCCCCACCAATGGAAATAAACACTAGGAATAAAATACGAAGCAACATGATGTGAAATGATATGAAAGTTTAGTATTGCAATATGTAGTAAATCTTTTGCATGCCCATTCTCACTAATAAATACACACAAAAAAAAGTCTATAGTTTGTAAAATATAGGAATCATTAAATAAAAAAAATGAATGAAAGGAAACTTATTTGCATTTTTAATTTATTATTAATGTAATCTTAAAATTTATAATTAGTAAGATATAATAATTATTAAACAAAATAAATAAATAAAAGGGAAATTATTTCCATTCTTTTAGATGTTTAATTTATCATTAACGTAATCCTATAATTTATATAAAATTAATGTTAAAATTAATTAAAGTTTATATATATTAATGTTAAAATGAGAAATTTCAAAATTTATACCAAATATAAGCCTCTATTAATGTTAAAATAATAAATCTAAATTTATATTAAAAACCAATTATGATCTCTCTATTAATATATTCTTAAATTTTAATAAAAATTAATAGTAAAATTAATGTTGTTACAATAATAAATTCCCTTCCATTTATTTTTATTTAAAAGTAAACAAAAAAAATATAAATTACACACTTAAATATACAAATAATTTCCTTTTTAGTTATTATTTTATATAATGATTGTTATATCTTGCTAACTATAAACTTTTTATAAACTAGAAAAAGAGACTAGATTTACAACATATTAAAAATTAAACTGTCATATCACATCGTATTACTTAGCATTTTATTCCTTATAATTATGTTTATTTCGATTATTGGGAACGAGAAATTAAGAAAAACATATTCAATAAAACTATTAATTAAAGTTCTTATTAATAATTTTTAACATTGTTATTTTTTTAGAATTGTTGATATGTTTTTAAATGTAAATTATATTTTTATTAAAATTATTTGTTTTTATCATTGTCACTTAACAATTGGAGATGTGTGTTAGAAAATCAAACTTCTGCTTTGATAGCTTCATTCCTTTTGCAAAGGCTTCTATGGAATTAGTTCTTCGGCAGTTGACTGAAGAAATGCATTGACCCTCTTAATGAACTCTCGACCCGACATGTTGTCCAGAGCAATATCGACGTCATAACAATCTTTTGCCTAACAATTGTTAAGTAAAACAGGGAAAAAAAACAACATCATTATTCAGAAAGTTTCCAAGAGCCACACAGTGTAGCAAAGTAGTATTAACTTTCCCGAACATATAAAATTGTACACAGCATCAGCTCATGACTTAACATACATATTTCGTCTACTTCAGAAAACGAACACTTGAGAAGTAAAAGTCAGGATAAGAAAACAAGTGAAAATCAAACATAAGAAAAACCCACATAACTCACAATCCTAAAATATAGCGGCTACAAGGTGAACTCAACTTTAATTTTAAGTCTAAAATATCCAATGTGGACTAAAACCCACATAACTCACAGTCCTAATACTCTTAACATAATTGATATACTTCAAGAAACTGGTATAGATAACCCACATCAACTTATTGTGTTCGGATGGAATCCAATACCTGGGAAAAGCAGAATTTAGTGGCTAAATTAAGTTCAGAGGCAGAGTAGAAAGAATGGCACTCACCACATGTGAGCTTTTATACTTGAACAAGTAATCACTGGCCTAAATTTTGGTCCTTCTGAAATAATGAATCAAAATTGTGATAGTTGAGTTTACATGCACATTACTATTTCATGAGAGGAAAAGATAGAGAGGTAGACTATCGATTTTACAGAGAGAAAATACAATCTGAGAATAATACATCTTTGTTAGTTCTAACAATCAAACTTGTTGACTAAGGCTTTAGGACCCTAAAATTGGATATGTTGGTCATAAGTTAGGGCTCTGTTATGTCTTTTAACCAATTTGAAGGTGACTTGAGGACTAATTGTAAATACAAGAACTCTTAAATTATAGAATTGATACAATACCTAATCTGAGGGACTGTATCAGTTCTTAGCACTCCCTGACATACTTTTTCATGAGCCTCAACGTCTACTTCTTTCTGCATACTTCACTCATGATCTCTCACATATGGAACTATAAGGTCATAAATCAAATTCCCAAGTATGATAAATTGTGTTAAAGAAGGAAGCAAAGAAAGTTCAAAAAAATAATAATAAAAAAGGCATCCTCTCAAAGAGATCCATGGCTAGCTAATGAAGCTGCCTACTTGCCTAGGTTAAATGTTACAAATAATCTGCATGTCGATTGTCGAATGAAAATAAAGTTACTTCTGGAAAAGTAAAGATAATTAACTCACACTAAATATCGAACAGTCAATAGACTGCAGAAGATTCCATGCTGCACCCAAATAAGAAACTGCAACCCTGCAATGTAAGAATACCAGAGAGAATTAACTTGTTTACTTGAAAAAAAAATTATAAAGAAGCATTGAAAGTATCAGTTTTCTTGAATGATACAGTAGACAAGATAAAATAGAAATGGTGATTGTTTTGTGACTGAAATTGATGAAGCAACAAAAGGAAAACAGATTTTAGAATTGTAGAACCACTGAATTCTTGACAAGATAAAACAGCCGCTCTAAACCTACAAATCTACTAATTGTAGGATTACAGTAGCTGTATAATCAGCCCAGATCTCCATTCCCAACTAACCCTCAGTAGCAGTCCTCCAAACTTACTGAACACATTAAAGCTAAGAAAAGTAGGCCAACAAACCAAAACACTTCAAATGAAAGGGAAGAATTCACAACAAAGATTCAACAGCCAAATTATGAAAGAGAAAACCAGAAAGCAAATATCTTTTCGAACAATCTATCAGACTTACTAAGAACCCAGGATTTAGAGGGGAAGCAATTTGGATTTTCTTACACGTTGGCATTGAGTTTGAATCTCTCAAAGGAATACTAAATGAATGAAATATAAATGGATATGTTGCATGCTTAGATGAATCCAGGAGAAATGTAAAGCATCCTTCAGCAGAGACCTATCAATT
>JBAMIB010160210.1:0-13215 GCA_037177415.1 Kaempferia rotunda
ATATTAAAAAAATTAATGAATGACCTGCTCCTTTTTTAATTGTAAACTATTCAATTGGCTAGGACAATAATTTAACGAATAAACTTTTTTTTGGTCAAAAATCGTTTTTTTTTTTTTCAAATCAGTCAAGGCACACTATGATTTTTTTTCATAGACATTCCATCCTATTCTCCCATATTAGTTCTTACTAATATTATTAATATCTTTCATTTATATTTGCAATGACGTGTTATATATGGTAAAAAGTGATTCGTTCCTCTCTAGTGTTCCTACCAATCCGTCCTCAGGCCAACACGGAGGAGATAAATCACGAGTGAGAGGTAAATCACATGCGGCTACTAGCAATTAGTATAAATGATCAAGGCATGAGGAGATATATATTCAGATGTGTCAAGTTTCGACCTCTAAATACCTTAACTATCACACCTCCAAAGGAGACTGCAATAACATATTATAGCTATTACACATAATAGAGTAGTTATTATTTTATAGTTACTATCACGTGAACAATAAATAAATATATCAAAATTATAAGTGCTATAATATAAATTTTTTTGAATATGTTAAAATATAATACGTATAACAATTATAAAAACATAGCTATTACAAATGCTTCTAATCGACTTAGATTTGGATGAAAAATAATAATACAAATAATAGGATAATTGAATAATTATATAAGATGATAGACTCAGATGTTCTTTTTAATAAAAAATTAAAGTGGGCACCTTAATGTAAGGTTTTGAAAAAGGGCACATTTTAATTTTTGCCTACCTTTGTTTTTAATATGAATTAAAATGAAAAAAAAAATAATATCATTGATTTTAAATGGTCCAGTATTATCAGTTTCATAATAAGATATAAATAGATAAATCATGTAAATATTTTACCCGGGTACAGCGACTATTGAAGTAATACTTATCCATGTATCAATTGTGCAAATTTGTAGGGACGAATTGAAAATAAACTATTGAAGTAATGATAATATCCTTAACCCTAAATGCCTCAGTATCTTCAGTTTCATAATACGATATATAGATATATAAATCACATGAAATATTTTATTTTAGCACGATGAATGAGGTATATTTTATGTTCACTGAAGATAGACTAATTATTATTTTTGTGTATTTGATGCGGTCAGGAAAATGTAAATTTATCAAAAATATAATTAAAAATAAATATATGAATTCTGTTTTTTAAAAAAAATTAAATGTAATTTTTTATTTACAAAATATGTAAATTCGCAGAAAAGGAGAGAGAAAGAGAGAGAGAGAGGCGGCGATGTTGTCACCCTAACCATCGCTTTCCTCCTCTCGTCGTTCATTCCGGCCCCGATAGCATCTCACCTCCCGTCTCTCTCGCCGTCGACGCGTAGCTTCGGATCTCGCATTCGCTTCGATACCACGCATTATAGCTGCAATCGCCGCATCCAACGCTGCCGCCGCCGCATCCATCGCTGCTGTTGTCGCCGCCGCCAGGCCCTAGCTATCGAGGTGCGAACCCCTACCCCTTTGGGCTCCTTATCCTCCTCTTACACCTCCACAACCACTATCCGATGGTTGTTTATCTCTGAAACCAAACGCATAAAGTGTAACCTTTCTGCCCGATCGTTAGCTCGGCAATCGGAAATCGTGCCTTAAAACTATCTCTCTTGGTTTGGACGCCGAATGTCGACGAGCTGGCTGAGAAAAGGGATAGCGAAGAGCTCTCGAGCTTTGTTTGCCAATTGGATCTTGACGCGCTTATCTATTGCCGACTACAGCATCTCTGGTGAAATTGTGTGCGATCACGTATGCAATATTCTTAGGCTCCGTTCAAGTTTCAGTGATTCCTTTCTGTCGGTGCAGTTCTTAATCTCCCTATAAGGAGCCAGATTGATGGATTCAGTATGAGCTGAGTTTGTGTTGGGTAGAGTCAATTGCCTGATTTCTTGTGGATTGCGGGGTAGCAAGCAGCAAGATAAGGTTAGAAGAGGGAAAGGAATAATGAGGGACATATAAGAGATAAAACTGAGACAAAACAGTGTTGTTGTTGCTGCTTGTCCGTGCAGCTTTTCTTCTTGTAGCCAGCTTGTTGTCTTTGTTGATGGATCACTGCAGCGGAGTGGGTATTGTTGGTATATGGGTAACGTGGATCATGGCTATGAAATTAGTTGACACACCCTTTCAAATTTGGCTGAGACACCCATTTGGGTTCTCAACACATTATTTTGAATAAATTGTAATGTGATGCAAGGGTTGAACCCCTTTTTAAAAGAATATATTACCTTTTTTCAAGATACAATGACCTTTGATTCAAAACAAGAGCACTCCAAATTTTGAGTTATGATGAACTTTGATGCCTTATAACTTTTAGAGATGAGAGATGAGAAGAAGAATAGGATCAAGGGATATTCTCCAGAGATAAAAATGAATGAAGGGGTAAAAAGTCACTTCATACAGCCCTTATGATTTTTGAATAATGTCATACGACCATTGTGACATAGTGTAGTTTGATGTTGTGCATATGTGGGAAGCAGAGGAGGGTGGAACCATCTTTTGTAATTGCAATTATTATTTTTTCTTTCTTTGAACAATATTGAAAAGCGATGCTAAAGGTTGAGTGTGACATGCAATGGTCATGGAGAAGAGCATTGGAGCAGGTTGGCGGTAGAGGGTTGTTTCAATGCGGGGGTGGCATTGATTGTGGATTTGGTGGTCGTCGATGACGCACATGGATGTGGAATATATTAATCATGTGAGGGAACTATGTGGTGAGCCTTTGTGTTCATCACGTGGTGTGACGTTGAGGGTTCTATTTGTGATTCAAAGGAACCTATGTTGAGGAAGTAGGGGGTACCCTTGGATACAGAGGGAGAGCTAACACAACATTGAAAGGAAGGAAAGGTTTGAGCAATAGATTACAAGCCAAAGGTGTGGAACGTTGGAGGCTATTTGCATAGTAGGAGAGGTTGTTGCGAGTGGTGGTGTAAAACGGATACGATGGCGATTAGAGGATAATGTGAGAGTAGTAACTAGGAGAGAGGGAAAAAGTATCAAATGGAACCAACTTTCAACTCTAATATCACTTGGTGTAGTACTATGGACAAGTGAACCAACCTCACGCATAGGAAAGCTCTTACAAAGAGAAAAATAAGTGTAAAAATTATTATTATAGTAAGATGATAATCATTGGGACCTTGAACTTCTTTTATAGAGCCGATTCTAAAGAAAATGAGGAAATAAATAATCTAGATAGTAAAACACTCTAGATCATAGTTGGGAATACAATTACCAAAATAGAAAGTGTGATTGTTCTAAATTAGTACACTATAGAAATCAACAATGACAACCAAACTTTTATCCCACTAAGTGGGATCAACTATATGGATCATCCTAAGCTATTAGGTTCGATCCTCTACTATATCGTCATTTATATTTAAATGAATTTCATCTTGTTTTATCATTACTAACTAAATTTTCTTTTGTCAAGCTTGAATTATTCTCTAATTTGTTTCTTTTAATTGCAGATACGTCTTTCTTGAATTATTATTCAATCTATTTCTCTAACTTTATTTCTTTTTTGCGCTATTTGTTAACTTTTCTGAATTACCTCTGTTTGCTAGGGCATTGTCTTCCTTGTTCGATCCTTATGTTTGTGGGATTGTTCGTGTTCATAACTCAGTGTTGGTTTTTAGTTGGGCATCATTTTACTTTTAATATTTCATTTTGATTTCGCTGAGGCTGGATTTTAGAGCATATGTTTTTGTTTGTGGGAAAATAGTAGGCATATCAGTATTTTTGCTGCATTATGCCCATTTCTTCTGTTTGTAAGTTTTTGGATTCCACATTTTGCTATTGCTGAGGTTTGCATTTCTTATTCTTGTTTGTGAGTGTTGAATTCTATTCCAGACCATAGTTTTGTGTCCTGACAATGTCATGAATTGATTATTGGAGCACGTTAGAATGTCACTTTTTCTATATGTTGATTCTCTACATACATTATTTGTTTTAGCATATGTACTTTTTGGCAAACTGGTGGTCTAAACGGAGAAAAAACACTTTAAGTTCTAAAACTGAATTGTGTTTTCATGTGAGCCAGATGGCTGATACTCTGAATTAAAGTTCTTAAAATTATTATGTCCACTCTTTAGAGATCTATTGAATTTCAATTTTCAATTGAGAAAATCGAAAACATAAAATTGGATGGGATGAAGAAAATTTCAGTAGTTAATGTGGGGTGGCCTCTTCATTGTGTTTTTGTGCTTGCATATCCGTTCATATTGTCCTATTAGTAACAGGATTTTAAAAGTATCCAGGTAATGTATTTATTATATTTACATCATGATATTCCGTTTAATCTTTTAATTGTAAAGACATTTTTTTCCTTAATTCAACAAAATATTTAAAAAGGTAAAATGGAAGTGCTATTGGCTTTAATTTTTTTTGGTTATTCAAGTTCATGCTTAACTAACTTAAAACCTCCTAAGAGTTGATTAAGCTGAATGGTTATAGGTTTAAGATGGTATGGGTGGTTTCTTCCATGTTGTTTTTCTTATTAACTAAATCTGATTCCATCTATGAAGTCAAATGTATGCACTTTGCACTATGATGAAGCTGCAAAATGATCCCAGTTGAATACCAAATAAATATTTATCGAGAGATTTATCCCTTTGATCTGCCATACTATAGCTCGTCTCACAGAGACAACTTTGTGATTAATTTTGCTTTTGATACTATTGACAACTTTCTTGAGAGGTTTATTCCTTCTATCTGTCAAAATAACTTTTATGTCTCAGTTTTTTCCTTGTCTGACCAAGTTTTAAGCTTAAGTCAATGGAAGTTTGTATTCTTTATGTTGCCACACCTTATTAGGCAACTAAATGTGTGACGACCAACTGACTGAGTCTTCAATATCTTGTTTATACATTGTGAATTTCCTCTTGTATTTTTAGTTCCTTGCAGCAACAACTATATTTTCTGGGTAGGATACTACTTGTTTCTTTTCATTTGGGGATATTTCTTGTCATATGATAATTCTTCATGTAGGAGGAACTTTTTTGTAATTTTTGTATGTCATCATTCATGAGCTACTATTGTCCATATCTTTCTGCAGGTTTATTAATTTTCGATGGAAAAACATCATATTGACGATGGGCTTAATACTTCAATCAAAGTAAGTAATGTATCAGATGCAGCACATGAAAAAAATTCTTGTTCTGATGTTGAAAGTAGTTCAGAGTGTGACAAACAAGTGAAAATTGAGGAACTTCCTATTTCCCAGACTAATGATACATTTATTTATAGACAAGATGTTGTCAAATCCAGTAAGCATGAAGATTTTCTTGGAATTGTTGTAGAAGTGGCAGGTGATTCAGACTCAGAGGATAGCATCTCAGATGATGACAGTGAAATGAATGAGGAAAAGGTTGATGCAGGCATTGGTGGAGGCGACAACGATAATGATAATACTAACAATGATGGTGATAACATCAATTGTCTTCCAAATGGACAAGTTAGAATAACTTGGAGCGATGGTTCTGAGACAACAGAAAATACTAGTGATATTGTGGTAGTAGACAGAAGTTTTCTGCATGGTGATATTGTTACTTCTGCCATTGATCCAACAGGACAATTAGGGCTTGTTGTTAACATAAATATCACAGTTGAGTTACTTTCTGCAGATGGTGAGGTGATAAAAAATGTTAACTCTAGAGATCTAAAACGTATAAGGGAATTCAGCGCTGGTGATTTTGTTGTTCTTGGACCTTGGCTTGGCAGAGTTGATGAGGTGTTAGATAATGTGACTGTTCTGTTTGATGATGGATCTGTATGCAAAGTAGTTAAAGCCGATCCTTTGCGACTGAATCCTGTTCTGAAGCCAGTTGTTGATAATGCAGATTGTCCATACTATCCAGGCCAAAGGGTTCGTGCTGTTTCTTCTGCTGTTTTCAAAACTTCCAGATGGCTTTCTGGCTTGTGGAGATCTAACCGTCTTGAAGGCACAGTCATCAAAGTTCAAACAGGCTCAGTGGTTGTCTATTGGATGGCTTCAGCTTATCTCGGTGTTGGTACTAGTTCAACTTCCGCGCCCGCCGACGAGCAGAATCCTAAGAACTTGACTCTGCTGTCTTTTTACGCACACACAAACAGGCAATTAGCAGATTGGTGTCTCCTGCCATCTTATCAGAAATTTTCATCTTCTTCTGATAACATTCCAATAAACAGTAAAATGAAAGAAGCTGTGAGTGATTCTATTTCTCATTTTGAGGAAAATCAATCGAGCTCTTGCATATTGGATGCAGAATCTCCAACTGGCACCTTACCAGAGGCAACGGATGACTGTTTTCTGGTCCACTCTAGCCATTGCATAAACTCTGATATCCCTGATTCTCAATGCATGCTTGGGCAAGATATTGATGGATCTTCTGAAGTTAGTTCCACTTCCAAAGAATTTGACGGGCATTCCCACCCGTCTCAAAGTGAAGATTACTTGAATGAGCATTTAACAGCTAAATTAGGCCAGGTAGATGGAACTGAATCAACAGAATTTCCTGAAAAATGCTCATGCAGTAGTCCTTCCATTTCAAATGAGGCTGTTCATGAAAGCTGGCCAACATACCGTAAAAATCTTCGAAAAGTTTTTTTTAAGAGAGAGAAGAAAGCTCGAAGAAGAAATGATAACTTTGAAAGTGCACTTTTCATTATAAACACTGTTACAAAGGTTGATGTGGCTTGGCAAGATGGAAGAAAAGAATATGGGTTGCAATCAACATCATTAATTCCAATATCTACACCAAATGATAATGAATTTTTTCCTGAGCAGTATGTGGTTGAAAAGGCATCCAATGAAGAAGATGGTTCTTTTGAAACTTGTCGCATAGGAGTAGTAAGAGCTGTGAATTCTCAGGAGCGAACTGTATGCGTAAGATGGCTTAAACCTGTGAGCAGGCCAGAAGACTTAAAAGAGTTTATGAGTGAAGAAATTGTTAGTGCTTATGAACTTGATCCTCATCCAGATTATGATTACTGCTATGGGGATGTTGTTGTACGCTTGCCCACAACTTCTGATGATTCAACAAAATTTGAAATTCCTATCAAGACAGATGGAAATCAACTTGATACAGAAGTGATATCAGCTGATTCAAAGAAAGAATGCAGAGATGCTTACAAAGATACTCTGGTACAAAATTATGATGTTTGTGACAACATAAGAAGTCTGTCATGGGTTGGAACTGTAATTGGTCTCCAAGATGGTGACATTGAAGTTAACTGGGCTGATGGGATGATCTCAAAGGTACTTGATGTAGCAAATCAACCTCTTGAAGAGAGAAACCTTCACATAGAAACAAATAAAAAAATGTATTAATTGAAAACATGGAAATTATTTGGATTCTATAGACCGCTTTAATAGATCAACTCTAATGAACATTTAGAAATAAAGTACCAAATCTAGAAATGTGCTAATGCTATATCATAATCGAACACACAATTATCCCTTTACCAAATAAGCAACAATTTAGTAAACAACAAAAAATCAAATTAAAATTCACTTGAACCCATGTTATCCTCGAATTTATTTCCTTTTCTGTAGTAGTACTTCTCTTCCTTGGTCAAGGAATTAGATCTAATTTTGTCGCCATCATGCGTTTAACATAAATTCCAAATCTACAATTTTTTGAAAAATTTTCATATCAATATTATTATTATAACTTGTTCTAGCATATTGTGTTTTAGGTAGGTCCTCAGGAAGTTTATGTTGTTGATGGAGATGATGATGAAGTTAGTGATGACGGTGCTAGTTGGGAAACAGTTGATGAAAATGAGATGGATGTACTTGATGGCACTGAAAAGGTTGATTTCTCTTATGCCTAAGTTCATCCCTGACTTGTGAATTATTTTCTTTTTCCTGTTTCATGTTTGAAATGTTTATTTGTTCCACGCTAGGAAGCTGATCTACATGATCATAGTGACAACACTATCCAAAAAGACAAGAGATCTGAAACATCACAAGAAGATATTACAACCGGTGGACGAAGTGGGCCACTCGCAGTACCTCTTACTGCTCTTGATTATGTGACAAAATTTGCTACTGGGCTATTTTTTCGACATAAAAAACAGTTGAATGCATTGGGCTCAGATCAAATTGGAGGAAAAAATGCAGAATGTGAAATGGATCTTGTTGCTTCTGCAAGCACAGTAGATGTGGAGGATGAGAATCAAGTTTCTGATGTTTCTGACTATAATATTACTCAAAGCACACATCATAATTCAGAATTAATGAATAATCAAGAGGCAGCAACTGAGGATGTGCAAACAAATATTCATTACCCTTCGGTTCAACCAGCGTCAATAGGACCAGATATTGACAGTAGAACATCATATGATATGGATGACCCATATAATTTCAAGCACTTTGATGTTGCTGAGAATCCTTCCGACCATCATTATCTTGGTGATGCCGAAAAGGTAATTGATTTTTTATCAGTTGTATGCTCATTTTGAGAAAAAAAATTAAATATATTTCATTGTTATATTTTGTATGTATCTGCTGTACTAGAAATCTGATGCTGTCTAATTCTTCATTCATGTTTCTTATATACATCACATGTTTGATGCTATATTTTTTATATGTAAATTTTGTTGCTATCTTGATCATATTTGACAAAATGCAGTGTAGTGGTCAAAGGAAGTGGGTTAAAAAGGTTCAGCAAGAATGGAGTATTCTCGAAAAGAACTTACCTGGTAAGTGGATGTGACTGAATCGGCATATTGGACATGCAACTTGAAATTATTACACTTATGTTTACAGATGCTATTTATGTTCGAGTATTTGAGGACCACATAGATCTAATGAGAGCTGTGATAGTTGGAGCTAGTGGAACACCATATCATGATGGTCTCTTCTTCTTTGATTTTCATCTCCCTCCAGAATATCCTGAAGTTCCACCGGTAACTGTGATATTGTTATCTTCTTCTTAGGTCCAATAGTTAATGTGTCTTAATGACTAACATTCAATTTACTCCATACGTCTTTGTTTCAATGCTTTCTCTAAACTAATCAAAGATAGGTTATGTTCGTGCAACTTTCAATTTGTGTTAACTTCCAGAGTCTATACCTCCATTGTTAATTCTTCTTTCTATTGCAGTCTGTATATTACCATTCTGGTGGCTTGCGGATTAACCCAAATTTATATGTGGATGGAAAGGTTTGTTTAAGCCTGTTAAATACATGGACAGGCAAGGGAAATGAAGTTTGGGATTCATCATCTTCCAGCATCCTCCAAGTCCTAATTTCATTGCAGGGGTTGGTTCTCAATGACAAGCCGTACTTTAATGAAGCTGGTTATGAAAAGCAGATAGGAACGGTTGAAGGGGAGAAGAATGTCATACCATACAATGAGAACACATACCTAATGAACTTGAAGTCAATGATGTATCTTTTGAGAAGACCACCCATGGTAAGTTCAAGAGAGATGACAATTTTCTTTTCCTTGTATGTCATTTGTTTACACGCCTTCCAGTTTCAAACAAATTTTCTTGTCAATTTTATTTGATTATTAGCCAAAAGATAGACTTATAAAATGAATTTCTTTTGCTCAATTGTTTTTGGAAAAACAACCTGATCCTTCACAAGTATATTTTGATGCGCATTCAAATGAATTCAAGCAATAAGAATTAAAGATTCTAGTTTTGTCAACTATGTGAGTGTACATACATACTCTTAATTGAACAGAGAAACTCTGCAAATTATATCACTTTGCACCTTAGTTATTTTGGGGTTTTGAGAACCTGCATTACTAAAATTCAGATTCGCAGGCATTTAACATAAGGATCTAGATGTTAACATCTCATTTTCTAAAGTATGATAACAGTAAGTATTGATGTCAAATAAAGGGTGACAAAAAATCCAACAAGCTGAAAACCAAGGATGAAATGACAACTTATAAAATATGAGAACTTGTATGTACAGCCACCAACTGATGTTAGTCTAACGTTAAGCGAGTTATATCTGGAGCATTTTCTGCAATGTGCAGAAATCTGAATGTATATAATAGTACTGTTGGGAGGGATTTAGGGTCACATCCAATGAGATGTGACATCACCTGATGGTCAATACAAAAAAACTTATGTATAGCTGAAATGATAATTATATCATAAAATGAAAACCGACTATAGTTGAAGTGGACCCAAGTGTTAAAATGTTCTGTCTGACAAATACATGACAAATTAAACCTCTATTATATATATGTATAAAATGTTTTCATTAATGATAGATTATTTAAAATTCTATAAGTCTTAAGCCCTGTTTTATATAGAACACACCTTTGTGGATGGAGATTTTAACCCTTGCACGCTTGGTTAAAATTATACAAATAATATAATATTAGTATATGTTAACATATGAAATTGTAATAAATATTGCACGTATAATTTCTCACATCACTCTTTATTCCAATTTGTTTTTTTTTGTTCAGAGAGTTAAATTTCCCTACTCTACCGCCAGTCCTTGTGCATTTAGTTTCTAATCTGTTCTTTTATGTTATTGATGCAGCATTTTGAAGACTTTGTTAAGGACCACTTCCGTAGACACGGTTATTACATTCTTAAAGCTTGTGAGGCTTACATGGCAGGATCCATGATCGGCTCCCTTACTACTGATGGATGCCCGACAGAAAAGAGCCAGGAGCATTCTTGTTCAGTAGGTTTCAAGTTAACACTAGCAAAAATCTTGCAGCGGCTTATACCTGCATTCGATGAAGTAGGAATTGACTGCTGCCAATTCAAGCATCTACTCAAATCTGAAAACCCTTCAGAAAGTTAAACAGCCTGATGATCTTTTTCTTTTGTGGTTTGTGTCGACAGTATATGTGGTCATGGCTCAATTTCGACGGAACAATTGGTGTCTAACTTGAAGATTGTTCCATAAACCATTTAGGAAACAAATTGTCAGATGCGAGTATCTTTTGTGGCAGTGTTTTTGCCAAAACACTGCTGTTCATTTTATTCATTTACAAAAATATAGATAGAGCCTTATATAGAATATACTCGATTCCTTCCTGCAAAATTCAATTGCAGCAAGAACAATCATATACCTAGTGATTATTTGCTGTTGGCCCAGTTTCGCAGAGTTCCATTTTTGAGTATGCTAAAAATTTGTATGGAACTAACTGTAAATGTGATTATCTTAAGAAGATTGCTGTTATCAGAATTTTTTTTCCGTAAAGATATGATTTTTTTTCTTATCTTTGTAATTGCTACTCAATAATATTATTATATAGATTAACTCACTTATCTCTATGCTAAATAGTTATTAACCTTGTTTCACAACCTCCGAATCACAATGCCTGCAACCTGTCCCCGGGCCACAACACTCCTGACCTGATGGATCACGGGCGTTGTTTAAGTAGAAAATCAAGGTGGCTCAATCTTTCTGCTGTCTGTTTTATTGGATTCGACGCCAGCATGCGTACAGCACACAAAATATTAATTTGTAACGTTTCTTTTTCATCAAAAGTAGGTATGATCCCATCACCGATAGTTATATTCCAAAATTATATCACTATTGATCGGTTATTGACTCATCTCATGATTTAGCTTTTTTTTTTTATATAATCTAGTGACATATAAAATAACTTGAGATGAATATAATCATCTTTTATTATAATTTTTGGATCAATTTTTCTCTCACAGAGTAGTTGGTATTTACATAGATCATTATTCTAATAAAGTTTAAGGTCAATTTACAACGATATAAAATATTTCATTGGATACATAATTTTTTTCCATACAAAGAGTCAAAATGCTAGGATAAAATGTCTCTTATAATTTATTCTCTTCTAGAGAGTAGGAGGATATCTTGAAGGGGCCACTAAGGCGACGGTTTCATCTTTTTAGATCAATTTTAAACTTTTGATGGATTGCTTTTGATTTTTTTACTAGCCATTTCAAATTTAAATCCCAAATATTAGGATGGGTTTTGACTTATTCAATAATATTTATATTGTATCAACTATGATTTAGAGGGTGTTTGACTAAATTTATTAAAAACAGCTTATAAGCTTGTACAACTTATAAGTGTTTTAGGAGCTTATAAGTTGTTAGGTCTTATTTTAAAAATAAGCTATTAAAGTATTTGAATAAATTTATTTTAAACAACTTAAAGATATTGATGTGTTTGATACTATAAGATATTTTTATTAACAAAATTACCAAAAAGGGTAGAATTCTAAAAATGTATTATTAACTTTTTTTTACAACTGCGGTTAGAAAATAAGGATATAGAAAGAAATTTAATAGAAAAAAATAAATTCTAATCGATCGGAGAATTATTGCACCTGGGAGAGAAGAAATGGAAGGGAGTGTTGGAAACTTCGTATGTTGGGAATAGAATATGACATAGTGTGCAGGGAAAAGAAATTGGTGTAAAGAGAGTTGTTAGTTTTGATAAAAATATATGGAGGATAAAATGGAAATTAATGAAAATATATAAGGATATTTTAGAGAAGAAAATTGTTAAAATAAGAACTTTTTTTAAAAAGTAGGGTCTTCCTTACTTTTTTAAAAAACAGCTTATAAGCTGTCAAACAACTTATTTTGACAGCTTATAAGTTGTTTATAAAAAAGTTTACCAAACAAATTTAAAGAGTTTATAAGCTCCAAAACAGCTTATAAGCTGTTTTGTAGAACTTATAAGGTTAGTCAAACACCTTCTTAATATCTACTATAATGGATACTTAATCTGTTAAAAAATATTCACATTATAAAAACAAATTATATTTACTGTAGCTCAGACATATCCTATTTAATAATATTTACCTTGTAATAACTGTAACCGTTCCAAATTGTCCGAATTTAATAACTCTATAAAACAATAACGGTTACAACACAGATTTATCTTATTTATAATAAAAAATTAATCCGTTCAAGAGTTAATGTGCATGACATAAGATAATTCTTTTTAATATTATACCAGAAGAAAATTATATTAATTTATAGGGCTACTAGAATTGGATGTTCTTTCACGAGGAACGATCATTTCTCAGATCCTCACTATTTGATTTCTAACTACGACGTATTTGTAGATATTTTTCCTCTAAATGAGACTCACAACTAGGGGATGCTGGACTTCTGAACTATTTTCCTTTGAAATGGATGAAAATAATCAAGGATTTTTTATAAAAATTTTAGAAAATAATTCTTCCCAAAATTCACAAATTCTACCAAATTATTC
>JBAMIB010160317.1:354-13215 GCA_037177415.1 Kaempferia rotunda
TCACGTACGACCTGATAAGTTCCTCTATCAGGGCGAACGTGAGCCTGATTTTACCGTACATCAGGTCTGCATATAATCGTCTTTCTCGTAACATTGCAGCACCACTAAGAGCCCTAAATAAACATTGCTTAGCACAATTTCAATCAAACATATCAGTCCCAACGTGCCAAGACCAGCGATATCAACCAAAGATGCACTAGCAACGTCTAGCTGAAATCTATCATCACAGTTGAGCACCTTACAAATCAATTACCTAATGGAGTACACTGAATTTCACGTGGTGTTCACTATTTCTTTCCCAAACAACCAATGACACCACAAAGACGATTATTATCATCACCTTGTGCTACAAAAGTTTAACTTTTTTTTTAACTGACAAACATATTTACAGTAGCATATTTGTACGTACATGGCTATATCTTTATCCGTCTTCTTCAACTACTTGGACTCTTGCCAGCGATGTTCTTAAACGACGTTGTTCTTGATTGATGTTATACTTTGAGTTTCCCTCTTTACCACAATACCCTAAAACCCTAATCACTCTTTTATTGCGAAAAAAAGAACGAGGAGAGGTTCTTGATGATTTCATGTTTATATATAAGAGCACGAAGAGGTATGGAGAGAGACAGAAGACAATAGCACATCCATCATAATCACTTTTCTATTTTATAATTACATTTCTAGTAGTGCTTGAAAAGTGATAGTAGGCGGGAGGGGTAAAAGAGGATTTCCATATTTTTCCTGGCCCTTTGGTAATTACCAAACTATGGAATCACTTTTGGTCAATACCATATCCAAGATGCTCCTTCTGAATTAACATGGGAAAAATTTGAATTAATAATGTAAAAAGTTGATAAGTAGGATAAAAATTATAAAGAGATTTTTTAATTGGAAAGAGAATGCTAAGTTTTTTTATTTTTAATATGATATTAAAGCGACATTAAAAAAAACCCATATAAAACTCTAACCGAGATGCCTAGGGCTGGATTTTTTTTCAAAATTCCCGACCCTTCCCTATTCCCAACCCATTCCCATCCCGAATAATTCCCGACCCGAATGTTTCCCGACCCGATTGGTCGGGATTTTTCCCGACCCGATCAAAATCGGGAAAAGGGTCGGGAATAGAAATTTTTCCCTATGGGATTCCCGACCCGACCCGAATATATTAATAATATTTTTTAATTAGATTTTAAAAAAAATAATATAGAAAATTATGATTATAAATTAAAATGTATTACTATGAACTTGAAGGAGTAAACTGTAAAGGTCGATTATATATATATATATATATATATACAATTATGATATAATACGCGACTTAAAATCCGCTCCCGTCCGCGCGCTGATGAGGTGGATAACGCGACTTCGCGATTTTACTGCCCCGTCACCGATTTCTAAAACCTAACTTTTTCTCCCGCGACAACTCCTCGCCGTCGCGCCAACTCATCTCCTCGCCTCCTCCTCGCCTCGCCTCGCCTCCTCCTCGCCTAAGGTTTCCGTCGATAGGCTTCGACACCGCGACAACTCCTCTCCTCTCCTAAGGTTTCCGTCGAGAGCCTTCGACACCGTCCCTGCCGCCGCTACACCGTCCCTGCCGCCGTATCCGATAGGTATTCTCGATGCTGTTCCTGATCGCGAGGCTTTTCTCGTTGGTTTTCTGTTTTGATCTGTTCTTTGAAGCGGGGTTTTCTATTTTGATCTTCCGTTTGGAGATAGACTGCGTGACGCAATCGAGGAGTTACAGCGCCATCGGGGAACCTGTGCCAGAGTTTTCTGCTCTCATACGGAATTAGTGTTGGGATCGGTATCCTCCTCCGAGCGTTCAAGCTCGCCAGGCGCCAGTCTTATTCCTCTATCATTGACGTTAAGGTAAATGCTTCTTTTAGCTTCCTTTTATGCTGGAAATTAGTTTACTGCAGAGGCAGTTAGTTAGCACTGATTCGTCGTATGTGCTTATTATTGCGCCAATATCGTCAATTGTTTTCAAGATGAATGCAGAATGGAAACCATTCCAATTCAAATATTATGTGAATGTACTTTGACTTTGCAAAATTGATTAAATTCGTGGCAATTTACTTTTTGTTAGATCATTGTTTGTGTGACTATGTCGAATGCGGTGGCCTTTTCTAAAGCAATTTTAAAGATTAATCATAAAGCTAACGCGAGTGGATTATTTTTGCATAGCTTTAATGACATTTTTTTGTTCTTTGATATTATCGAGCAGATTTCTGGTTTTCAACCAAATAGGTTATCTGGTTGATTCAGGATAAACTCGAGAGGTTGTTTAGTAACTGGATCTATTTGGTGAACAGATATTGCTGAAGATGATGATGTCAAATCTGGACTATGTAATAAGGTCAAATTACTTGGAGTAGAAAAACAAATTCTTTTATCAAGACGCTCTTAGCATTCCAACCTAACACTATCTCCACTTAACACAATCTAGCAGCATGCAGTCTAGACAACTTGCCACCATAGGGTATTCTCGTTCCTATTTGAGAATTTGATATAAAGAATGATCAGCTTGGTCAATAAGCATCTGAATCGTTGGAAGAAGTGGTAGTTTTATATTCTGGTTGGGAGGAACCTGAGGCACTGTATCCCAATTATGAATTACAATATTGATGTGAATCCAAGGGAAGTATTTGGATCAATATCAGAAAACGACTAGATGGCTAGCATACTTTTTTTTTCTCTTGGAAATTTCTTCCACACTATCATTGCTTCGTTTCCTAGAAAAGAAGTTCACAAATAGTAGGCATTCTACATCCACATGGCATCATAACAGGCTTGAAAAAGAAAAGGTACCCAAAGGTCTATAAGCAAATGAAGCTTTATTATATCTTGTTCGCATGCTTTTTCATAAAGAGTAATGAGAACAGGAGAACCTACCACTGGTTAGTTCCGCTATGGGTGAGTGTAGGAATCTGAAGCTTTTAGTCCTAGTCACTTGAAGTTCATTATTCATAAAATAGCTGAATAACTCTCTTGACAATTCCAAAGAGGCAGTTAGTAACATGTCACTATCAAATAGATAAAATTAATGCAATCTGATTAAATTGGGAATGCTACGGATGGAATTAATTTAAATCTAATCAAATTAGGTTGATTGTGATCGATAGTGACCTATTGCTTGTTGTATCTAAAATTATAATTGAACTTGCATGAGAGAGGAAATGGTTTTCATCACTTCCTTGAATTCTAGCTCAAATCCTTGAGCCTTATTCCAGCTTGAGATTGTTGTGAGCCTCTAGGGTGGTCATCCAACCTTGTCATAATGATGACCCATCACTATCCCAGTGTTTCTCACTTGCTCAATATTGAATGAGGGGCAAGTAATGGTCAAGAGAGTCACCTCTATCAATGATCTTAAACCTCCCCTCATATATGCGGGCTCATAATGTGTAAGACGAGGAAAGTCGAAATCCTTGAACAAATTGAGTCAATTTACAGAAGTTTTAGTTGATTGGAGTGTAGAGTTGATTGTTAAGTCAATTGCAAATTCTTTGCTTGAGATAATGTCTTTCTATGTTTAAATTTAGTCTTTCACTCAAAAATATATGTTAGATGGATAAGTCTGCTGAAGTGGCCAATTAAGTCGAGCAGAAAGGAATTAGTCGATTGTCTTATATTTGAGTCAACCAAAGCATCTTTGAGTCGACTGAAGATGACATTCGTTGATCGATAACCTTGTGATCTTATCTAGATGAATCAACTAAAACAAGTTACGTCAGTTAAATTAATATGAGTCAACTAGAAAAAGATTGAGTCGACTGAAAAGTAGTTGTTGGTCGATAATGTTTTCTTATAAAGACTTTAATTAACTGAACATGAATTGAGTTTACTCAAATCCAGAACTTATTTGAATGAGTATCTTCATTCTCTTTTTGAATGCTACATTACTTTTATAATCAAGGGTACAAATGATCTCAAATACACAATTCGTACATAGTCAATATTCGCTCTCTATGTCCTCATTTTTAGTCTTCTAGATGTTGATATTTGTTGTTATTTTCCTTTTGTTCTTCATTTTCATACTTTGTTAAGAAGGTTTCTTTTTTATAAAGTTTCTCCACCTATGATAAAGGAGCATTTTATTAAATAGTATTTGAGCTTGATCCACCTAATGGGTTGATAGGTCATAGAGTACGTCTTTGGATTCGAACCATGTAAGCAATTTTTTTAGCATTGTTCTTTTCTTTGCATGTTTTTATCATTATTGTTTCACCTATGCTAATTTAAGCACCCACAGATTTTATCAAGTGCCTTAGCCTTATATAAGTACAAGAGAATCGACGAATTTGTCTGTGTAAGTTGAATGCACTGTTCACCCTCTCTAGTGTTTTGGTCCATATCAATGATCATATGCACTTCTTATCTTCCTCTTATCTCTTTCCTCCTTCCAATTTTGATTCTCCACCAACATCACATTTTTGACACCTATATGAGTGTTTGCTCCAATAGTTCTCGGGGTTAATTCCAAGCGGGTGCAAAATACCTTATTGGGTGTTTGACCTCCCCATGCAAAGGGTTGCTGCGTTAGGGCAAAATGGCCCCCGTGATTTACCAATCTGTAACTTGACATGGAGCCAACAATGACAATACAGGGTTGTAAAGTTGATATTTTGCCCCCACGGGCTTAGCCAAGTTGGTACTCGGGTGGTAGATTGCCACAAGAGAGCAGGAATCAAATCTCTCCGGGGATTAAAATCTCTCCTACCTAAAGAGATGTTGCTCAGTCATCATGATTTACCTCTCTTCCAAATGCCTTGGGGCGGGCGTGGAGGGGTGTTTGGGGTGAGCACATCACCTTTTGCTACAATATTATCTCATTTCAATTGGCAAAGAAACTTTGTTTGGAACAAAGATTTTTTTTGCCGTGATTGATGTGTCATTTCTTGTTATTACATGAGGTGCCATGCAAGTGTTGTGAGTTCTTTGTATGCCATTTACCTTAGGGTAGTCTTCGCATTGCCTTTCAACATTTACTAACTTTTTCTGCCCTCCAATATTAGACTAATGTGAGAACACCCATAAGATTTCCATTAAGTTGTTAAAATGCACCCTATCTAAGATTAAAGTACCTATTTTACCCTTCTAAATTGCTACATAAATCAATTGTATGTAATGTGAAGGGCAATTTATATTTATGATCTCTATATTTGTGATACAGCAACTTGTTTCTGAGAAAGATCTGATTGTGAGAGAAGAAGCTTGCCGTATTGGATTACTTTTTGGCGGCTTTACTGGTTCTTACCATGCTCTTAGGTGCTTTTTAAGAAAGTTCAGAAGGAAAGAGACACCAATTAATGTGTAAGTACATGTCATTATACTGACATAATTTGCTCAAAATACCATATGTTAATTTTGTTAATATATAATTGAGGGCAAAATAGTGCAGAATAGTAGCAGGTTCAGTTGCAGGTTTATCGATATTAGCATTGGATGATCCAAGTAGACAACGTACTCTTGCACTATATCTTCTAGCCAGACTTGCACAGGTAGAGTTTTTAACAAACACACACATTATACATATATATGCAAATTGATATATTGTTAAACAATTGCAGTGTGCCTATAATTCAGCCAAATCCAAGAACAAGTTTCATCTTTGGGGAAGTCACTGGAGACATGGTGACTCTTTGCTCTTCTCTTTGGCATGTGCCCAGGTGAGGTGACTAACACCTAGAACCTAATTTTTACTGAAATTTGGGCAGAAATGTAGGAATACATCATGCTATAATTGAGACTTATGGTGTTTGTTGGTAAGATAAATGTGAAATTCTTAATATTGCCTGCATATAGTACTTCTTTGACTTCTCCATGAATTGTCTTTTAGCAAAACCCGCAAAGGAAATATCTGGCCTAATTACTATAGGATAGATGAATTTTCAGAAACTTGTTTGATAGTGATACAGTTTGCAAAGTCATCACCAAGTTATGATTACATTGGTTTGCATCCAAGTAGATTGGTTTCTTGTAAAGACCAATAACATACCTGTTAGGCAATCAGAACTATGAACTTCCAACTTCCAAGTTCCACCCAAAAAAGCAACACATCTTTGCAAACCATTGACAACAAAGTTTGTCTTTTTGTAATACCGTCATGATTTCAAGTGCAGACTGGTATCAATAAGGTCGATTGCATCATTTTTGTTGTTGATCTAAACTGATAGTATGTGGGCACAAGTAATTGTGGCAAAGTAAATGTCACTGTGTCTATGCCACCCCTATCAACATGATTTCAATTGTATTGTTCAAGTATCTGTTTTAGCTAGTATTGCCTGAACTCGACTGAGATAGGAAGATTTTCTTCCCATGTCGCATCCTTCCATTTTGTCTATGGGTTTAGGAAGGAAATGAAACATTAAAAAGAGAGCGAAGGTGAAAAGAAGCACCAACGGATGACACCAACTAAAATAAGAGGATATTCTTCCCTTGACTCGTTTTTTTATTTTGTCTATTGGTCACATAGAGGAGATGAAATGTTAAAATCAGAGGGAAGGGGAAAGAGGAGTCACATCGGCTGAAGCATTAATAGTATCAAAGAGGAGTAACACTGCAAATATAAAAATTGAGATGTGTCTATATTTCTATTTGAGTTTCAATTGTGACAGTCCATGTTCCAGTAGTTAATACAGATACATTTATGAACTATCTTTAGAGTGACTAATAAAAGTGTTGTGGATATAACATTAGATTTCTATAATTTTCTTTAACTGTTGAAATCTATGAGGATATTGAGTTTCCTATCATTTTTATTCCATGAGAGAGTAGTTACTTTGAGAGAGATTGACAGAGAGAACAAATATGCTGAAATAGATAACCACTAGCTGATATCATTTTAGATCATGCGCGTTAAACAAGAAGGGTACCAAAGATAATGATTATCAATGAAACACTTGACCTAATGGTATATCAACTTGGGATAAAGTGGAGTGAGGAAGACAAAAACTTCAAGTGATGAAACTTATGCAGTTCAGGTCAGTAATCCATTGTGTTATTCTATCATCTTTCACACTTCCCTTTTTTGTTGAAGAAATCCACTAATTTGCCCATTGCTTTAGATCAATCATTTTTATCACCTTATTGCCGTGGGAAAATTATCTTTTTAGTTGATAGCAATGTATGGTGATGTTATATCTCACATCAACTAATAAAAGAGCGGCCCGGTACACAAAGCTCCCGCCAATGTGAGGTCTTGGGAAAGTGTCTATTGTATGTAATCTTATATGCATTGTAAGAGGCTGTTTATGAGACTTGAGCTTGTGGCCACTAGGTCACACGGCAATAACTTTACTATTGCACCAAAGCTCCCCTTCATCTCACATCAACCAATCAAAAAAGAAAAAGAGTTATTCTTATGCTAAATGAAAACGTGCTCCAAGTCTCCCTTTTGCTAACAAATCATTAGGAGATCTTAATGGTCATTGGTTTTCTCTAATTCTCTGCACTTAATCTTATCATCGCATGATTGTGGATGAAAGATGCATGATTTGACATACTGGAGGCTGCCGCCTTTGTTTATTTGAATGCCAAATAGATGATTCAATGTACAAGTGAAGGAAAATGCAATGAGCTTTGGGTGTATTGTGATGAAAGTCAGTGCCAAATTTATTTCCTTGGGTCCGTCGATCCCTTAGAGAGTTCACTAATCGTGGTGATAAACTACTGCTAAAGGAGATCTGCATCAAAAGTTATTACAGGGGAAAGGACTCATGACAAGGATGAAGCTAGACTACTAGTGCAGAAAGCAACAATTAAGACAACAAGCAACTACATGAAGACAAGGCAATGGATGCGGTACATTACATGTCACAAAAACGAGTAATGTGGAAGTGAGGGACAATCAAGAGGGAAAAGATATGCTATAGAGGATGAAATCATTAACTAGGTGGGTTTTTATAGATCAACAATAGAGTAAGAAGTATGAAGAGAGGCTCTTGGTAACATAGAGAAAAGGCAGGGATGTAAAGAAGAGGTTTCAAGGTGAAAGAAAATTATAGTGCACAACCTGATCGAAGCGCCACTTTGATCCGAGCCTCCAACTTATGAGCCCGCTAAGCTTCTCCTCGAGCTTCAATGTACCAACTCAGTCCAAGATAAGCTCTTAAGCATATCATCTTCACGATCACCATGTCCACAACTCGGTCCCATTGAGTCCATTGAGCTCCACGCTCTAGTTGATCCAAACCTCTAGTCCTCAAGCATATGATTCCACAATCGACATGTGCACTATCTAAGTACCTACACACTTGACACACATTAAATCACAAAACATATATCACGTAAACCATATTGCCAATACATCAAAACAATGTTATCTAACTGACCATAAGGCAAAAGTTGTTTCTCCAACAGTGAGCACTTTATGTTGGAGGGTGTATGGATGAAATCACTGGTGGAGGGTGAGAGATTGATGAAAGTTTCTCCTTACAATCAAGAGGTAGATGGTGCTAGTAGTCAAAGTGGAATAAACTCAACAAAGATAGTAAAGAAATTAAGAAATAAGTAGTATTAGAGAATGTGACAGGGATAAAGACATACAAGCAATGAAACATGATATCTTAACATTTATAGCCTTTTGGTTGTGATATATTCAAGAAAGATGCAGGATGGAGCTAGGAATAAGTTTTTAATGGTAATGATAAATAATGCATAAGTGTATTTTGTCATCATTAGATTATGTTTGTTCAATTATTGTGTATCAATGTCATAATATTGTTGCTCCATCAATTTCAAGGCAATGTTATATTACTAATAATGATAGGAGATTGAAACTTTTCTAGTGAATATAGCTTAAGGAAGCCATTATAAAAATATGTCTAGCATTACTTGGAGAAACATCATCGCAATCACTAGATTGGAAACTCCTATCATTATTAAGGAAACTCTTTTTTTTATAAATATACTTGTCTATTAATTGCCCATTCAATAAATAACATCTATGGTGGTCTTTTAGCCATGAAACTAAATTGAATTTTAAAATGGTTTATATTTTATCTATTATTAATCTCTAAGTCTAAATAATCCTTTCCCCAAATTTCATATGACCCATCAACTTAATTTCTCTAATTAGCTAAATACTATATGCAAGGCTTAAAATGTTGTTTTGTACTAGAGTTTCAATCGTTGACCTCACTTAGTGGAATAAAGATTGGTTACTGTTATTGTTGTTATACTAGAGTTTCAGTCCCTGGTCGGAATAGTTTGGTTTCACTCTACTGTTATGACTAGTTTTGGCACACAACAAAGCATGCTGAGATGAATTTAAATAGCTTTTACTTATTCATTCTTTTTCTACTTAATTTTTTTTCTTTAAATAAGACTATAACAATTAGATACTCAACTAAATTAAGATTTTATGGAAACATATGCTTGACATGCTTCAACATGTGATAAAGCATATTGAGATGAATACAAATGGGTCTATTCATTTAATCGTCTTCTAGTCAGAAATTTTCTATTATTTTTAATAACAAGACATCAATTAGATAGCCTAGTTAAAAATAATTTGTGTTATTTTTTACTTCAATAGGTGTCGAGATGAATTAAGATAGCTTTTACCCCTTTAATTTTATTCCACTTGTTTGCTTTTAGAATAAGACTATAGGAATATGATAATCAACTTAATCAGAATTTTAGAAAAATAAGTTAAAGAAATATTAAACAATAGTTAAATTCATCTTGGCATGTTTCAACAAGTGTCCAAGCATGCCGATGCATGTGAGTGTCAATATGGTACCAAATCATCAACATGAGTAGCACGATCGACATAGGAGAGAACACCGTGTTAACTAGTATCGAGTGTTAGGAATTTACCACAATAATTATGGTACAATATTTCAAACCATGATTTTTTCCATTTTATTCTTATAAATATGCATAAGGCAGTAAATTTTTTTCATCATTTCTCACACATTTTATAAATATTTTGTGGAATAACATATTTATTTTACAGGTTATGTATGCATTTGTAATGAGACCTGAGAGTTTACCCAAAGCATATCAAGATTTTATTCAAAAAACTGGGCCAGTCGCAGAGCCTGTTTACAAAGCTGTCAGAGAATGTTGTAGGGGTGGACCTGTTGACATTGTATCTCTATCAGCATACTTGTCAAAGAAGGAATGCAGTTCAGTGAACTTGACGGAGCATCTTTCCATTATTCCCTGTTCTATGATTCATCCTGACTCAAATTCTTGCCTTGTTCACAATGCAACTGCTGCATCAGAAACATTTAGGAAAACATTTCCTTTGTACTTCTCTTTGACATATGTGCCATTTGTGGTTCTTCATCTACAGAAGGTACTGACTTACATGGATTGAACAAGAAGCTTACTTTTGAGAAATGTGTTTGGCAAAATGGTTAATTAAAATGTTAATCGTGCTGATAATTAATAATTTTAGTGCTTCATCATGAAAGATATGATCTTTGCCTTTGGATACATATAGTTGCTAATATTCTCTATCTTGTTAAGAGCTGAATTTTAGTTTGTTCATAACTTGGTCTCTTTTGATTTCAGTATTTGATGAGAAAACTTTCTTTAATTGATTAAATGATAGTTCCTGGAGTCTCCTGCTTGGACATCATGGCGTGCTCTTCTGGGTGCAGTTCGCTCAACTTCTTTCTTGTCTGCTTTTGTAGGAGTCTTCCAGGTAGCTATTTCTTCTGGATTGTTCTGTTGCAAATTATAATATTTCAGTGCTTAACTATTATGTTGGTTTATACTAGGGTGTCATTTGTTTACACCGGAAGGTTGCAAGTAATGATCACAAACTCATTTATTGGTTTGCTGGTGCAATATCTGCTCTTTCTGTACTGTTGGAAAAGAAAGCTAGAAGAGCAGAACTAGCTCTCTATGTTCTTCCACGAGCTGCAGATTCAGTATGGTATATTTCAGTCAATCGCCATCTCCTTCCTCATATAAAGAACGCTGAGGTACTTAAATTCATCCTTTTGTTGTTTCATCAAGTTTGTGCAAATCTTCTTCCATTAATGCATATACACGTGCACATATATATTTACTTTTTCCATGTGTCTTTATTAGAATTCGTATTCAATATACTTCTGATGTTCTTCACTATAATCCGAATTCTTTTTTGAGCCTACCAGCCTAATGATTATGCCACAATGCCATGACCTTCATGTGCAGCTTCTTTGCCTAATGGGATAACATTGTTTTTCTTTTTTAGATCTTATTCTTCGCATGAGCTATTTTTTGTTGGGTTTTTTTGTCTTCCTGTTTTGGGTACTGAAATTAAAAGGGTTACCTAAAAGACAAACTCATGGACGTTGATGTCTTACCTATTATATTACAAGTGGAGGCTACTAATACTACTGCACTAGTTAAGTTTAATGCAGAGATCTACAAACTCCTAAATGGCAGAGAGCCTGCCTTTACACTGATCATTTTCTAGAAGGCCCTCAGTTCTGAGATTTGCTTATCATGATTTTTGTCGTTGAAGGTTGTGATACACAGATTGTTGTTTCGGCAGTTATTGTCGAATGTTCTTGTCCATTTGCTACTTTCTCAGATCTTCAGGTGTCTGCTACATATACTATAAAAGAGAAAATTTTTGCATTTCTGAATCTCATTGTGTCTACAAAACAGCTGATGTTGATCACAAGACAGATGAAGAGTTTGAGGGTTGAATTAGGCCCTAGTCAGCTAACATTAAAATTTGTCAATATCTATGATACCGTGTACAAAAAATTAATATAGCAAAGATGTACATTTAGAGTTATAAGGAAAGATGAAACAAAATAAAATAAAACTAATATTTGAGAGTAGTTAAATGTAGCTTCAATTGATGATTATATGAGAGAAAATAGGTTCAAATGGTATGGATACGTTGAAAGATGACCAATAGATGCTGATTTATTTAATTTGAATCTTAATAGTGATATTGACTTGCATAAAATTAACGAAGTTAAAAGGTTTCAAATTGTTGGGAGGTATACGGCTTGATGATAATGAATCTCGTTATGTTTCTTTGATATTCATTTTTTCCACATGATTACAATGTCTGCAAATTGACTAGGACATCTGCTCCTATTCAAATTTCACATTGTCTGTAATTAAGGTCGCCTATGTCTAGCAAATAGATTTAGGAAGAACATAACCTAGTGTTATTCTGCCCTGTTGGAACTGCAGGTTGCTCTATTCTGTCTCTGCATGGGAGGTATTATGTTCTACTTGGAACATGAACCAGACACAATGGCTCCTTTTCTTAGGGGCCTCATCCGCCGGTTTCTGGCTAGTAGAATAAGCAATCCTAGCCCTTCCTCAAACATGAATGCATCCCACTCTTATACACCGAATCTAGGACAGCAAGAAAGCAAGAAAAGTGAAGAGAAGGATGAAAGTGCAACTTCAGCAAAGTACAACCTTGAGTCGATCCCTGGACTCTAATCCAAAGTCTCTCTGTTTTAGAAAAGAGGGATCATAGAAATTGGCATTGACATCAGCAAGTGCATATATTGCAACTCTTCCTGCTATTGGATCCAGCTGAAGGATTTATCAATTGCTAAGTTTCACTTGGTTCATTTTAACTTCTAAGGAATGTTAGTTCCATTCCTTCTTGGTAAAGACTATAGGGTTTTCGATCTGAGCTCATATGGCCCAAGGAGACCACAAAGAACAGACCATTTATTTTTTGTTATCATTCTCTTAGTATGATTGTTATTGCACATCACGCAGATGTATTGCCGTATTGGTAAAAGCATCTCATTATGCTTATCAAAAATGTTGAGCAGGCTGTGGCCTCTGGCTTCTGTTAGTGTTCTAGTTTGGCTAGGGGAACAGTGAATTTTTTATTGTGCACTGCCAATTTCATGTGTGTTTTTCCCAAGTTCAACT
>JBAMIB010160422.1:0-13213 GCA_037177415.1 Kaempferia rotunda
ATCCTTTTTTTGTTTTTTTGTTTTTTTGTTTGCTTTTGATTTGGTATTTACTATTGGGGAGCTTCTGGTATTTACTCTTTTTGCTATTGCATTTCTTTGTTTATGAAAAAATCAGAGGAAAAAAAAGTTCATTTGGTAATTTAATTGAAGGCATTTCTGGACGACAAAGTTGGAAGTCCTAATCAATCCTTCAATTCCATTTGCTTTCATGTTGAATCAAGTATCACTGAATTTGGGACGACCGGCCCGGTCTCACGAAAATTTTCTATCGGTCGCTAGGTTAAATCGGGAAGCGCTCGCGGTGGGCGGCCAAGAAACCCAACATAATGTGGTTGCACGTCCCATTTGGAGGAAAAAACTTTACAAATGTGCCGTAACTAGGGATCCAGCCGTGGGTTCTTGGGCGATAACTTGGTGCCCTTTTGTTGCACCGTAGTTTTGGAGGCAATTCCATTTTCTTTCACCTTTTGGCTTTTGATTTTCTAAATTAGATTATTGAAATATCACTTTTTTGTTTATAACTGTCTTTGGCTTTTTTTTTTTTTTTTTTGTTGAACAAAAATACCAACTCCATCTAGCTTGATCACGTTTTTTGTTAATTTTCCAAAAAATGAAAGGATAGTAAAGAAAACGCAAACTAGAGGAAATACTTGGAACTAAATGGATACCTCCATAATTGAGAATAGATGCGTAGTCATATCTCATAATTGGAATATTTCGTATTGCTTAAGAATTTTCTAGATTGCTAGGTCATGACTACTTATGAAAAGAGGAGAGTTGCTCTTGATTGATTGAAACACGGTTTAAAATTTTGAGTCATGCTGAAATTCAGACTTTTAACGGAAACAAATACCTGATAAGGTGCCATTGGAAAATTAGAAAGAAAAGGAAATAAAAAAGAAAAATAGAAAGAGAACACATTTATATTCTTAACTCCCATATAAAATGATATAATTTTTTTATTTGTAATTAAGAAAATAGTAAACATTATTTCAA
Source organism: Kaempferia rotunda (assembly GCA_037177415.1). NCBI lineage: Eukaryota > Viridiplantae > Streptophyta > Magnoliopsida > Zingiberales > Zingiberaceae > Kaempferia > Kaempferia rotunda. Next base: position 997 of record JBAMIB010160422.1, read on the forward strand.
TTAATTTTGACATGTATTGTAGCATGTCAATGGGTTTTAGATATGGTTTAAAATCTCATACAATGTTCGATGAAATGGTCGAAAAGTATCATTTTGATAAATTTTCGATACCACTCGATACTGAGGTTTAAAAACTTGAGTCGTGCCATAGTTTCAGTATTTGACCAAAAGGATATCATTCTAAAATCGTATCAATGCTTCGATGCATGATACCCATGATAGATTAGAAGTTGAAGGAGGAAGGAGATGAAACAAAGGAAGGAGATATTGTCTCTATTAAGTTGTATCAAGTTTTGGTATTTTAGCGGAATGGTATGTTTTGATCGTTTCACCCCGTGTGGTACAACATTTAAAACCAAGCTCAAATTATGTCTCATTCCTATACTTATCTTCTTCTTTCTTCAACTCCAATCATTATGCATTGAAATATTACCATGATACCAAAACAATATAGTTCTAGTTGAAGATCGAAATGTTGGTACAACTTAAGATTTTGAATCTTATGTTCAAGAGGCCACTATGACAATATTAAAAGAATACTTTCTACCTAGTTACCTTTGGGATGAGACAATAGTGCCGCTTTCTATATCCAAAATAGGATACTTGTCGATAAGCTTTTGGGAAAAGCTAATTATGAATTATGGTTTGGAAAGACCCCTATAATTAAACAACTTAGGTGTTTGGTTGTAAGGTATGTATTTTGAATACTAAGCACCATTTAGGAAATTTTTTGGATAAGGCAGATGAAGGAATATTAATTGGTTATTCCTTGACCATGGGGTCTACAACAAGAGGACCTGTAAAGTTGAGGAATCCTAAAATATTGTATTCCATGAAAAACCAAACAATCCATTGATAAGAATATTGATGGAGCCTTGAACAAGGATATTTGCCTTTGGACTTAAGAAATAAAGTTTAGAGGGCAATGTTCATGGGGGAGCTAGAGGGGATTTGGACGATGAAAGAAGGAAGACATAGAATGTGGAGGATACATCTCAACCACCTAGGTCACTTTGAGTTAGTTTTAACCATCCAATTAACTAAGTTGTTGGATATATATCACAAAAGGTGAGGGCTAGATCCTTTGTTAGGAAACCAATTGCCTTAGTATCTCAAGTTGAGCCTAAATTCATATATCATTTATTGTTGGAACTAGATTGGGTATTGGCTATGCAAGAAGAATTGACTCAATTTGAGTGAAATTAAGTTTGGACCCTAGTTCCTAAACTCGAAGAAAATTCAATTATTGATACTAGATAGGTCTTTAGGAATAAGTTAGATGATAAAAGAACAGTAGTAGGATATAAGGATAGAAATGTTGCACCCCTCTAGCCATGGTACAATGGCAAGGCAGTTAAGCAGTTTCCCAAGCACCCAAGGTTCGAATTCCATCTACGCCCCACTCCAGGACATTTTCCTCGGGTAGGATAAAAAATCTGAGAGAGGAGTCATTCACGCTTCCTGATTTTCCTGGTAGTTGGACCGTCCACCTCAAGGACTAGTTGGACCAAAGGCTCAGACACCTGCATTATCAAAAAAAAAAAAGGATAGAATTGTTGCTCGTGGGTTTACCCAAATTGAAGGATTGGATTATGATGAGACTTGCACAACCATAACTCGTCTTAAAACTATTTGGATGCTTTTAGCATTTGTCGTTCACATAGAGTTCAAGTTATACTAAAGAAATGTGAATCGATATTCCTTAATGGGTTTATTAAGGAAGAAGTTTATGTAGGGTACCACTTGGAGTTGAAAATGTTAATTTTTTAAATTATGTGTACAAAGCTTTAGAAAGCCTTTTATGGGCTAAAACAAGCATCTAGCGATTGATATAAGTGATTCTCATCTTTTCTCATTTCTAAGGACTTTAGACAAGGAAAAGTAGATTTCACTTTGTTCAAAAGTCATATAAAATGAGTTAATTATAACCTAAGTGTATGTAAAGAATATTATTTTTAATTTAGCGAATAGTGATTTCCTTCATTAAGTTATCATTCATATGGAAAGTGAGTTTGAGATGAGTATAATAAGAGAGTTGAATTTCTTCCTAGGATTTTAAATCAAACAACTAAGAAAGGAATTCATGTCCATAAACAAAATATGAACTTATGAAGAAGTTTGACATGGAGGGTGCTAAGGAGTTGTCTATTGCAATGGTTACAAATGTTAGGATGGATTATGATCGAGATGGTAAACTAGTGGATCCTAAGTATTAGGAGTGTTATAGATAGTTTGTTGTACCTTAACACTAGTAAATCATATATTTAGTTTAAGGTTTAAAATCTCGACCTATGTTGAGGTTTTGGTCTTGGAGCGAAACGATATAATTTCGATACCGTATATGCTGTGCTGATATAGTTTTGATATTTTTAAAATATAAAATATATTAATTAAAAAATAAAATATTTAAAAAATAAAAAATAATCTTTTAAAAAGGACAAAAATGGAAATAGATAAATAATTAAATAAAATTTTTATTATATCTTTTTAGAATTAAAATATATAATTAATTAGATAATTTTATTAGGATTTAATAAAGCCTCTTTAGATTCTCTCTATCATAACTAGGAGTTGATTAGGTTTTAATTTAAAAAACACTCGAGACCCGTGACACTTGCTCACAACACCAACAAACTAGCGCGATTGTGGTGCGACCGTGAGCATGCGCGACTCTGGCGCAATTGTAGGGGTCGCAAGACCCCTTAGTGGCAACTGTGGGGGTCGTGTGACTCCTCCAACGTGACCTGGGGACCCCCTCTGATGCGGACGCGGGGTCGCCTGACTCCTCCACTATGGCCGCGGGTCTCGTGATGCCTCTCGGTTGCTGCGAGGCTTGGTGTTGGATCATGTCTGTGCCGGTCGGCAAGAGGAACAAAATGTTTCACCCGTTTTAACTGGCTTGGCACGGTATTTTAATCCATGATTTAGTTTGTGGTTGGCATATATGGTAGTTATCAATCAAGTGCCAAGGAGTTATATTTGATTATACAAACATTGGTTTCATATATAAGGATTGATGCATTCAAATTGGTAGATTACTTTGATTTCGATTTTGTAGGGTGAAAATTGAATAGGAATAATACTAGTGGAAGATACTAATCTCTTAGATCTAAAGTTAGTTGAAATAGTTGAAAGCAACATTGTGTTACATTATCCATCATGGAAGCCGAGTATATGGCTATGGGAGGATGTGTGACAATTGTTTTGATGATCCACACACTTGAAGATTTTAGACTTAGTTAAACAAATATTCAAGTTGTGTGATAATGTGAGCACTATCAATTTAATTAAGAACCTGGTGAATCACTTAAAAACAAAATACAATAAAGTGAAACATCATTTCATTAGAGATCGTGTGGCAAGGGGAGAGATAGTGCTTCATTATGTGGACTCCAAGTCTAGGCTTGTTGATATATTTATCAAAACTCTTTTGGAATTTAAGCTTAGCACTCTTAGAAGGGAGCTTGGTATGTGCTTTGTGGACTAAGTTGATCCTACAAGACTTGCATGATCACATAGAGTCTAGGTTTATACTTTAAGCATCTCACAAGAATTTAAGGAATACCTAATTGTGAATTGAGACACATAGATGTCAGTAAGATGTTAGGATGAAACTCTTGGCTCATAATGTTAGTCATGAAGCAATACTTTAAGACAAGAAACTATCAAAAATATTAATCATTAAGTTGACCAACTATAAGGAAGACTTGTGCATAATTAATGTTCTTTAAGTTCGAAGATCATGGTTGGACAACCCTAACAATGTTTTTAAAATATTTCTTGGAAAATTTAAATTTTTGGCTTAAAAGTTTTTGTACAGAGTTTGTCTTTTATACTTTGTATCAAACTTCAAACCTATGAAATATTTTCTATAAAAGCTATTAGTTTTTAAGGAATATTTTATATGATGTAAAGGAATATATCCTATAAATGGTTCACTGAAAGACCTTAGAGAGCCGAATCGTTTAATGAAAATTCATCCTCAGTAGACTTGTGGATCAACATTAGTTGTCCAATCAGACGATATCAGTTGATTGATGAACTTTTGTACCATTACAGAATGTTTTAGAGTCAATGAGATTAGTTGATTGTCAACACTCTGAGCTCACAAAACCTTTTCTAGTTGACTTCTAAAGTTGACCGAAAATATTACGTCAAACTCGTACTTTTCAAGTTTAAATGTAATAGTCACCTTTACTGTTCAAAATTTTCTCAAATCTAAATACTGTTTAAATCAGGTATGCCTTAGTTGACCATAACAAAATATTAGTGCACTGATAGAAAATCAAAATTGTCATTATCCTAACATTTATCATCGTAACTACCACATTTAATTATAATTTGACAATTGCGAATTTAGTTGACTGTTTATATAAATTCTCGAATAAAAAAATTCAAATTATCCCATTAACTAGTATGGAACTATTCAACAATCATAATTACTCTCATCATTAGAACTTGTTCAATTGATTGAAGTGATATAAGCACTAGACTGTTGATACTATTCACAGACATAGAATGTCTTATAATTGACTTTTGAAGTCGACTAAAGGAATTCAATAGTATAGAGAAGGTTCAACTGTCGACTTTATCAATTACAATTGATCAATATTTAATTATCGAACAAAAGCACATTTAGTTGACTTGTGAAGTCAACTAAAAAGGTAAAAAATGTAAAAAAGAGAACACAAAGAAGGAATGAGATTATATGGTCTGGTAGCCCCCAGCTTGTACTCCATGGCCTATGAACTCATTAGGTCACTACGAAATCCATTTACTTTTTCCTATTCGTAACTTTTTCAAAGGTGGAAAACCCCCTTACAATATTCAAGTGTATAAAAACAAAAGAAAAATAATACAAGTGTGGAGAGTATGTTAGATTAAGTAGAGAAAATAACATAGTATAATTGTTGTAGAAAAAATGTTCCTTTAAATCTTAGAGATCCTATATTTATAGCCTTAGCTTGAACACCCAACATCTAGTTGCCTTGCATTGGTTGATTACTCTCTACTTGCCATGCTGGATAACCGCTCCAACCATCACTTGAGTCGAATAATGCTTTTATCGGTCGACTACTGCCTTCATCTTGAATGGCTATTACAATGAGCTAACCATTTCATTATAACAATTCAACTGTCAATTGACTTCTCCTTATCATGAGTCAATTGCTCCAACGAATTAACTGTAGTTCTAGTCAAGTCAAATTAATTATTAGTCGATTATAGTTCCATCAAACTGAATGTTGCCTAATCGACTAGTGTAGTCCACAGATTGCTGACACATTTTAGTTTCTAAATGCTTCACGTCATCTGTTGATTCAATGAACAATTGACTGATAATTTTATTTTAGTTGATTGATATGGTGACTAAGCCAATTCTAAAGCTTTCGTTCAGTCTAATTGAGTCCTTTGTCTCCATGATTACATGGTCGCTCTATTCATCATTGTACAAATAAAATTTGCTAAGTCATTGGAGAGAACTATTCTCTAGGACCTTAAATGGAATCTTTCTTTACTTTGCCAAGCCTTTGGTAGACACGCTTTCGTCTAGCAAACATTCTATCACCTTTAATTTGCTAGGAATTCTCCTTACTCACCATTAATCTAATGAGATTTCTCCTTGGCTATTACCCTTGATCTTCTAGAACTTCTCTTGTGACTTGCATTTAAATACACTTGTCACGAGCTAATTAGACTGATTCTAATTTAAGCCTTTGCCTAATATCAAAATCAATTCATCAATTGCACCAACAAAACATCCCATTTGCTGAAATTTTTACCCAACCTGTGTTTGAATAGTAGTCAATTGGTATTGTTCCTAGTTGATTGGTATCAATGACTAAAAGTAGGTTTTCCTAGCTTGAGTTAAATTCTGAATCGATTCTCTAGTCGACTACAACCATTAGTCGACTCTATCAGTCGATTAATTTGATTAATATTCTAATTTCAGCCTCTTTAATACTGGATTTTCCTCGTATGCTTAGTATAAGTCTACCTCGACTTATTAGGATTTCATCGTTGCCTAGTATTTAATTGACCTTAATCTAGTAGGACTTCTCTTTCTTAGAAACTTATTCTCTTGTCTAGATACTCTTGCTCTGGGGCTTCACTTTCATAGAGTTTTCAGTCCTCTAGGACTTCAATTTTGCTTCGCATTTGGTCAATTTTGACATTCTAGGACTTTATTATTGCAAACATTCGGTCTTCCTTTATTTACTTAACGTTCGTCACCTACCATACATTCAAAATTTCCCAATTTGCCTAGACTAGCTTTGTCTAACCAAATGGGACCGAAAAGAGGATTAATCTTTATGGCACCAATTAACCTAAGGGTCATTATCCATGGCTTCATTTGCTCTTTCCATCTAGAAATTCTCAATCCACTAAAATTTTCATGTTTAAAAGGTAAGATAATATATAGAATTCCATGTTTATTTGAGTATAATCTCACAGAAATAAGAATGTGATAATAAAATTTGGGAAAAAGAACTACTAGTGCTAATTTATCTTACACAATATTTTCTACTCCATGCAACTTTGTCTAAGTAGAAATTTGGAAGCATAAACATAAGTAATATTTTTTTTATTCAAAACTGGTCTTGAAGGATCAAAACAATCTCACGACTCATTGTGTCTTGCTCAGAATAAATCCAAGTGTTAGTTTAAGAAAGTAGACTTTGGAGACTAGTTTTTATGGATTGAAATGAATCCCTGATTAAATCACTTACTAGGAGATTCTCATAGTTCCAGTCAATGGAATTTGTAGTAGTGAAATGCAGTGTATATGATAAAATGAACAAACAAATGGTGGTATATGCAAATTTGTAGCAAGACAATGAAAATAATTTAAGTATTAATGAAAAATTGATAAAAAAATTCTTTTCTTTTAATCATAGTTTATATATATATATATATATATATATATATATATATATCTTTTCATTCCTTAGATTATTATTAGAATTCATTCAACTAATGGAGAAAAAGACGGAGTATGAAAGTTGGTGCAAACTGAAGGCCACCCAATACTTGTATTCCAAGGGAAAAAATTCAATCCTTCTTGCAAACTGTTTTTACTAATACCTCAAGAATACAACTGGTGATAAAAATATATCATTCCCCTATTAGGTAGATTTGCTAGAATGACACAGTACAGGGACTTCTTGTTAGTTTTTTCAAGTTGGAGCAGTGAAAAGGTAAACAAAAAAAAAAGGCTTGAAGGGAAGGAAGGCTCTTTCAAATGCACTTGGTAGAGATTTTACAATGCTTTCTGGCGCAAATAGGCAATATTGCTACTTATGTAGAGGCAAACATTCCAAATTCACACTCCATAAAAAAGCCACACTCTTTTTATAAGGCAAAAAACCCATTAACAATAAATTCCAAAATAAAATGAAATTCATATATAAATACTTAGAAAAATATAAATTACATCGCCACTTGTGCCCATGTACGAACCCAAATCTGGTTTGATACAACATGGTTTGGCCTAACATAGCACACGCATGTGTGTCTTTAATTCATATTCCCTTGATAGCATCCTACAGGCTTAGTGAAGATGGGTCCTTTAGTAGAAAGAGTAGGTAAAATTTAAGATGTAGAACTAATCCATTTGATTTTTCCTAGCATTTTTAAGATACTTCTCCTGATTTGTTTTGCATTTTAAAAAGTTTATCTATCTTTCTTTATAAGAAATATAAGGTCTATGTCATTGTACTCAAATGGTGCTTGCTGTATACTTTTTCAAGTTTCATTTGTGTTTTTTTGTGGATGTATTGTGAAATGATGTTTGTGGCCTTGTGGGAATGAAATTTATAAAAATAAGGGTTCTTTACCCACTGAATTAAGCTCACATTCATCCTATGGGTCCATTTCTGATTGTGTAAGTTAAGGGACATAAGATTTTATCCTTTTTGCCATAACTAATATAATGTTCATGTGAAGAGCACTTAATAATTTGTTGGTTAACAGTGGTTTACAGAAAGACACAAAAAGGCTATGTTTGAAGCTCTCGAGAAGATTAAGGGTGGTAAGAGCTTTTGCTTCACATTTACCAAGATTATATGAAAGTTCCTATCATCTATCTAGCTATCTATATATTGTATTGTGTATCTTTTATTTTGGTATTGTTGGTTATATTAGAGAATTATTGAAAAGGATTCCTCCTATACTTGATATTCTCTTCTCTTCTCCTTTTCTTCTCTTCCTCTATTCCTTCTTATTTATTTTGCCTTGTGCAAAGGAGTAAAATAAAATAAAAAACAACTCAAATTATCAAAAAGGGAAAAAAAATATTAAAAAGGTTATCTGATTTGAGAGATCCTCATTTTAGTTTGACTTGTGTTTTCCATAAACTGCATACTTAAAGTTGCAAACTATGCTGGTGTCTTTTGCAGAGTTGATGGTTCTGGGATTCATATCCTTAATTCTCACATTTGGACAAAATTATATCATTCAAATTTGCATACCTGAGAAAGCTGCAGACACTATGTTGCCATGTCGCATGGTGGAAGAAGCAGAAGTCGAAGGGCATGGGAGTGGGGATGGGGGTGGGGATGGGACTGGGCGTGAGGGCAAGGGTGGGCATGGGGTTGGTGGTGGTCATGGCAATGATGATGGGGGAGAAACTCATCATAGGAGGCTCTTGTGGGATGCACTAACCACAATTTATTCAAATCGTAGAGGTTTAATGGAGCCATTAGCATCGCAGTGTCTCAAGGTAAGCATTAATGTCTATGGTTTTTTTTTTTCCATAGTATTTGATTGGCACTCAACTTAATTGCATTGTATCCTAAATAACGCTCTATGACATCTTGTTATTTTAGTGATTTGCTAGCTTAGACTTTTAATAATTATATTTTTTTACCAAAAGGAAAATTTTATTTTGTATACACAGGGAAAGGTGCCACTTATTTCCTTGCATGGTCTGCATCAGTTGCACATCTTCATATTTTTCCTGGCAATCTTTCACGTATTATATAGTGCCCTTACAATGACTTTGGGAAGAGAAAAGGTGAGACTGTTTATTTGAACATTCATTGGTTTTTTTTTTTTCACTTATAGCTTCAGTACTTGCCAAAATCAGTTGTCAAATATCAATTTTCTGTGTGAAAATTCCCCTAAATGCAGATTGGAACCTGGAAAGAATGGGAAAAAGAGACCTTGTCTCCTGATTATCAATTCTCAAATGGTAGTAAATTCTCATATTATTTACTACTTCAGTTCATTGTAATACTTAGAGTGGAACTTTATCACTTGATATTATTTAAAGGCTCATGCATTCTGTTTACAAAGTAAAAACTATGGCATTTAGTTGATGATATATCAAACAATTAGGTTGATTATTTAATCAATGTGCACTCAATTGGTGCAGATCCAGCAAGAATTAGGTTTTCACATGAGACGTCATTTGTGAGACAACACTCAAGTATTTGGAACAGAGTGCCATTCATATTCTACATTGTAAGATCTTGTGGCTGCTTTTTGTTTACTTTGTTGCACTAGCATAATTGCATGATGGCTCCTACTATGTACTGCATCCTAATGAAATCGGTTGTAACTATCAAACTTGTTCCAACTCACTCCTTTTACAGGTTAGTTTCTTTCGTCAGTTCTTTAGATCTGTGCGAAAGGCCGACTATCTAGCGATGCGTCATGGTTTTATCACAGTGAGTATCTCTTTAAAAGGCATCAAAGACTCAAAATCTGGGTAGTGTTTCTCATTCGGCATCCTTCACTCCAGGTTCATCTAGCTCCTGGTAGTAAATTCGATTTCCAAAAGTATATAAAAAGGTCATTGGAGGATGACTTCAAGGTTATTGTGGGTATCAGGTAGAACACTGGTCTTAATCTTCAATATAATCATCTGGTTCTTAACCATTTATTCAAATTAGATTATCATTTACTTCCATACTTTTACTACAGTGTATGTGGCATTTGAATGAGAATCAACCTATAATATAATAATATCAATGAAATTCTTTTGTGCTGTGCTTCGAAAACATGATCCAACAACCCACTTTGGTGGGCCAGTTGGGTATATTGACCCGCCTTAGCACATTTGAATAGAAAACCTCGATTTAGATTTTTTTTTTTCATAGGGGTTAGGGTGTCATTGCGAGTCTCTTCACTGTGGGAGCGTTTTAGAGCATAGAGGCATCTTGAGGGTGCATGTAGAGATTGTGACCAACCATAAAGGTTAGTTTTTCTTGGAAAGAGTTTTGGAGTATACTTATGTTTACTTCTTTTTGTGAGCCGTTGCTATTCTATTATGGGACATGAATGCCATACTATTAGCATCATGGCATTTTAGAGGCACCATATCTTGATTATAGTGGAAAATTCCAATATCTACATCATTGGGGCTAATTCTATTGATGATTCTTTTTATCAGTGTTGTGTTGTAGTGGTCTCCAACCCTAAAAATTTTTATTAGAAGCATTTGTTGTCCCAACAAGTGATATTAGAGCTTATATTTTTAGATCTTTATAGTAGTAGATTTATGATCTTCAAGGGTAGAGCAATCAATATAGAAAACATAAATAGATAAATAGTGGAGGATGATGTAACCATAGTTTGAAATTTTATATTGTGCCAAGTGAACAGTCAACATATTGTTCCGATAAAGTATTGAAACTCGACAGTTGGACAATATCTTGTGTATTGTTGTGTCAATTGTGTCGACGACTATCATTTCATCTCAACACTCGACACTCCTTAGCATACTAAATTGAGATAATGTTATTTTTTTATTTTACATTTATCTTCATATAAAATAATGTCAAAATCAAGATATTCTAAATAGTTAACAAACATTAAACTATAGTTATTTATCTTTTCCTCTTCATCTTTTTCCTCCTTCCACCTCCAATTTACCATTGACACCATAGATTGGAATGTTCGCATGATATTGAAATAATATTGTTCCAAGCAAAGACCAAAAGATCACTCAAGATTTTGAACCTTGGAGAATACCTTAGGAGCATTACCTTATGGTATCCGTAGGTGTGGTAGAGCAATATCTGTCTAAGTTGGAGTTTATCAGCCTAGAGTTGGCCAAGAAGTGTTAGCCAATTTGGAGGTGCATGCAAGTAGGCCCCATTAGCTTAGCTACAACCTAGTTAATAGGAAAACCTAATTTAGGAATTTTGAAAAAAGGATTATGTCATGGTAACATTGGAGACCAATGGAATTTGCTAATTTTTGGTGTGATTGAGTTTCTTCATCTTGGGAGCATTCTATAACCTTGAAGATACATTTGGGTTTTTCTTTACGAGGAGATTTTTTTTCTTGAGGAAAATTTTTGGTTTCCAAGGGCTAGAGGTGAGCTTTGTTAGCTTTCTTCATTTGTGTTGATGGATGAGCTTGAGGTTGATTGAAAGGTCTATTATACATGAAAAAGACTGTGATTTATTTAATTTTTTATTATATTTTTATTCCTATATTATGTAAACTTGGTTTCTTTCAATGGAGTAAGCTTACGTTAATTTGTTATTTTACTTTTTGTATGTGTTTTATAGAAAACAAAGGTTCCATCATTGATGTCATGCCCCGGTGGTATAACTTTCGGTACCCCACTCGGTGACAATATTGTACAAGAGACCCTATGGACGATCTAAAGAGAATACTCAGGATATTTATCAAATTTTATATATATATATCAAGTTTCTTTATAAACAATAAAATGATATTTACATGAAGACATATAAAACAACGTAAATACAACAAAACGAAAGTAAAATAAACTAGGAACAACACGTCGAGATCTCTGAGCAACTCTATATAAGACTGAAACCAACTATGATATCAAAAGGGATCTCGTGCCTGCAAAACTAGAAGCTAAGAAAGCAGAAAGTAAGCCAAATGGTTTAGTGAATACAAAGATATGCATGAATTTAATCTTATTTAAGAAGTTAGGTGAGTATAGTAAATTACAATCTCTTGTTACAAATTTAAGTTTTTTACGTTCTCAAGTAATATACATAATTGTATATTTATGATCATCTTACATTTGTTTGTTAGAATTAGAATTTATCTTCATATGTTATCATCAATTAAGATAAATTCTCAAGTCTTACTTTTAATCAACATGTATATCAACAATAGTGTAAATCTGATAAATCAACTAAGAAGTGAACTTAGGAGCCAACTCATCAGAGTGTAATAATGTCACAAATATATTGGCTAAAAGCCTCCTCAGAGTAAGACGGTCACAGAC
>JBAMIB010160524.1:0-13211 GCA_037177415.1 Kaempferia rotunda
AGGAGATATATTGAAAGAAATAATTTATTATGTAATTATTTGGTTTCCTATAGTGAATTTTTAAATATTCTAAGATAATAACAATCTCAATGGATTAGGTAATAAATTAGTTTTAGAATATTTAATTAATTATTTACTATCATTAAGAAATTAAATGTATATATATTTTATTTTTATAAGGAAGAAGGACAGTACATTATTCTAAATTCTAAAGAAAGAAGATCGTTGGTCTTATAAGATTAACAGGTTCAATCAAATAAGAACAAGAGCACTCAAATAACAATGTTGATATTTTTCAATTTTATATTTTATAAAATTCTTAAATCTTTCTGGAATTATTAATATCCTATGAATTTACTTGGGTATATTCGTGCATGCCAATGTTATAAAATCCCGGATCCTTCAGTAACGGCCAGTAAATTAGGAATGATTAATGCATTAATATTTAGAAATACTTGTTTTAAAAAAATATTTAACAATTATACAATATTAAATTATTAATCAACCAACCCAAAGTCCCAAACGAACACCGAGCTCAACCTTCATGCCTAAATCTCCGCTTCTTTTCCCTCCAAAACTCTTCGATGGCCTTTCCAGGAATGTCTGCCGCCGCCATTTCCTCCATGCTTCTCACGCTCCGCCTCAACCCAGCACCAGCGCCACCACAACCGCCGCCATCCTCCAACAAACCCTCTCCCGCTTGCTCGCTTCCACCACCAGCGGACCCCTCGCCGCCGCCACACTCCAAGCACTGGCTGACCTCTCCCTCTCCTCCCATGGGTTCCATCTCCTTCCCCTCACCTTCGCCCAAATCCGGCACCTCATCGACACTGACACCTGTAATTGCCTCATCAAATCATACATCCGATCCAATGGCCACCGCCGCGCTGTTCTTCTCTTCGTCGCCATGCTCAAAGCTTCCGTCTTCCCCGACCTCTTCACGTTCCCTCCTCTGATCAAGTCCGCCGCGCAGTTACACATCCTGGGATTTGGCCTTTCCATTCACGGATGCGTTGTTAAGATTGGCTGTGATTCAGATGTCTTTGTTGACACTGCTCTTGTGTCGATGTACTGCTCATTTGGTCATGTCGGCGATGCAGAACGTATGTTTGACGAAATGCCCCACAGAAACTCAGTTACTTGGAATGCGATGATTACTGGATATGTCAATAATAGGTGGTTCAGAGAAGCGCACAAGCTGTTTTCCAGGATGATTAGGTCTGGGTCTGAGCTCGGTGAGGTGACAATGGTGTGTGCCTTGACTGCTTGTTCCCATCTTGGAGCTTTGAGACAGGGCATCTGGATTCACAATTACATCAAAAACCACAGGTTGACAGTTAATGTGTTTGTGGGCACTGCGCTAATTGACATGTTCATGAAGTGTGGGGTGGTTGATGAAGCAGTGAAGGTTTTCCGGGCAATGAGAGTGAGAAATGATTTCACTTGGAACGCTTTGATATCAGGATTCGCCATGAATGGTGGAGGAGAAGCTGCTCTGGGAGTCTTTAATGAAATGATTGCCGAGAACATCAAACCTAATGGAATTACTTTCTTAGCTGTTTTATGTGCATGTTGCCATCATGGATTTATCAACCAAGGAAGAAAGTTCTTCATCAGCATGGAGAAGGATTTTGGATTGCAGCCTAGGATTAAGCACTACGGTTGCATGGTTGATCTTCTTGGGAGAGCTGGTTTACTGAAGGAAGCTTATGGTCTCATTCAAACTATGCCAGTGAAGCCAGATGCTGCAATTTGGAGGGCACTAGCTGCTGCTTGTAGGATCCATGGAGACTTGGAGCTGGGTGGCCTTGCAATAAGAAATTTACTCGAGTTGGAGCCTTGTAGTGGAGAGAACTATGTCTTGCTGGTGAATCTTTTAGCTCGTGATCAAAGGTGGACTGCTATAGGAAAAGTGAGACAGATGATGAGGCAAAGAGGGATTAAGAAGGATCCTGGATGTAGTTCAATCGAGATTGATGGTGTTGTGCATGAATTTCTAGTTACTGATGGGTTTCAAAGGGATGGGTTGGGTGATATCTTTGCAATGCTGGTTAAGATAATGAGGGAATTAAAGTTGTCTGGTTATCGTGTGGACACAGACATGGTTTCTTATGATTAGGAGGAGGAAGGGAGGGAGATGTCTGTGATGCATCACAGTGAGAAGCTTGCGTTTGCATTTTGGACTGTAAGAACTTGGCATGGATCGGATTTAAGGATAGTGAAGAACTTGAGAATGTGTGTGGACTGTCATGCCTTTTTAAAGTTTGTTTCAAAGGTCTACTAGAGGAATAACAGGTACCATCATTTTGCTGGTGGAATTTGCTCCTGTAAAGACTAAAGACTGCTGGTGATGAAATTTTACTTTTGGTTTTAATTGGTAATTATACTATTGTGTTTGTTTAGGGAACAAAAAACAGTTGTTTCAATTTCATTTGGGAATTGTCATTCCCTATCTTCTTCACAGTATTGTTTTTTATATGGGGAAATTTTATATTTATCTTGTGTAAGAAATATATTTAATGGCGCTGGAAGATGAGATTGGAAAAGAGTATGATGCCTCTATATAGGAAACTGAACTGGCCTTACTGATGGCTGGAGAGGCTTTGCTATGGATCACAGTTTGGAAGATGAGGATGCCAGTATTTGAATTGAGGAAACCTGCTAAATTTAAGGTATTCTCAATCTTGGCATGAGTACATCCATTTGTTTCATTTTAGTTTATGCATGACTTCTCTTAAATTCAAATAGATAGATGATGGAGTATCACCCACTTTTTATTATCCACCAATGTTATGTGATTGCAGGTTTACATTGTAAAAGCCATTGGTAGCGAAGGAATAGATTGCTGGAGATATTGAAGGAGCAGAATTGCCGGAAGAATCTCTAGAAGAAAACCAGCAAAGATTCGAATGGCTGAATGTTCATATATAGAACAACTTTGTCTCTTGAGATGTTGGTGCTCGACAATTGGGGTACGTAATCAAGCTGCTTCAGTATAATTTGTAGTTCTTGATTGTCAGTAAGATTGCTTTTTTGAGGATCTTGGTAAGGGCATTATACAACTGTTGCACTTACATTATGACCACCTGGAATCTATACTTACAAGATGTGGATTGTCTATACCTTACAATTATAGCGCGACACTGAGTTTGAACTAACATATCGTCTTATTCAAGTCATATAGTGTGATAAACAAACATAGTTGTTTGTTTTAGTATATAAGCATTATCATATTGTGCATAATCACTAAATGGTATTATGAGTTAAAAACTGAATTAACGGTGCTTAACTCTGATGATTAGAATAGAATACAACACAAAATGAGTATCTCAATGTAGTGTATCATGCAGATGTGATAGGGAAGCTTGTGACTTAATAGGAACTATTGTCAAGAAATATCTCAACGAACACTAAAAAAGAAATCATCATAATCACCTACCTGATCCTAATGCTTAATATTGGATTTCAAAAATCTTGAAGAGTTGATCAAAGTAATTGTCCTATTTTATGATCACAATGCAATCATTTCACTTCCTCCTTGCAATTGGGGAGATTAATATATTAAGAGTGCTCACTTGCCAATGGCTTATTTGGTGAAGTGTTACTTTCAGAAAGATACTTATTAGAAAAAAAAATTGAAAATAGAAGAGACTTGTGCGAGATTTGCTGATCTTCCAATAATTAATGTCCTGCTGCCAATGGCACTGTACTATTCGGCATAAATGAAAAAAAAAATTGAAATTTGATGAGGACAATAAATAATTTGACAAAAAAGATATAAGAAATTCTTAAAAAAAAACACACTTAATTTTCAAAATTTTTTAAAAAACACACTTATTTTTTTATTTTACCTCTCCTACCAATTATTATGGTGTTAAATTTCAAATAACAATACTGCAGTGATGCTGAATTTTAAAGAACAACACCACTATGGTAGTGTATTTTAAAAATTAACTCCACAGTGAATTTGTAAAATACAACACCATGGTTGTATTAATTTTAAGGCTTATGTAATACCAAATTGGTTTTGATTTTTGAAATATAGCATTGCAGTGATGTTGATATTTGAAATGCAGCTTACAGTGGTTGTTCTTCAAATGCAAGATCACAGTGGTTGACTGAAAGATTAAAATGAAAAATAAATGCGCCTTTTGGGAAATCTGAAATTTAACTGTCTTTTAAAAGTTTTGCAACTTTATTTGCGTCCTTGGTCAATTACCATAAATAATTTGGAAATCTTGCCGTCAGTGGGAAAAGTTGACATTTCATGGGATTCGAATGCAATTAGCAGAATTCAGCGGGAAAAGACAAATTATGCTGCAATTCTCGATTTGATTGTGGATGTCAGTTGATCATCATCACTCTTCCTAGAGCGTGAAGGGGAAGGAACAGTCCAGTCCCCTCCGGCAGTGCGATAGTTAAAATATGGAAAGTTGTCACATAAAATTTAGAGGTTCAAACTAGATACGTTCGAGCATATACTTCTCCCATATCTTGATAATTTGCACTAATGGCTAGTAGCCACTAGTGATTTACCTCCTCCGTGTTGGTATGGGGACGGATTGGCAGGGGCGTTGGGAGCGAGCGAATCACCTTTTGCCACGTGAAGGGGAAGGAACAGTTCCCTCCGGAAGTGTGATGGTTAAGACATAGAAAATTACCATATGATATCATAGGGTTGAAATTTGATGCGTCTGAGTATGTCTTTTTCATCTTTTGATCATTTACACTAATGATCAATAGTCATTTATGATTTTTTTTATCCAAAATAAATTGACAGAGATATTGAGTTGAACAAATCACCTTTTACAATGTGAAAAGGAGCAACAGGCCTGCAGCTCGTCCAACACGGCTTGCCGTGCCCTTCCACCCGACTGCGGGCAGAAAAATAAAAAATCCCTTCTTGTTTTTATTATCCTTTAAAAAATAATTAAAAAGGTACTTTGTATTTAACAATACTGTTGGTCAGTGTTCTTAACTTTTGTGAAATATATTTCAACTTTACTATTTGAACATTTTTGGTATAATTATTTATAAAATAATTGATCAAAATTTTTTAGAGTAATTTTGACCTCTCTAATTAATATAGTTTTGGTCAAAAATGTTATAATAATGTTGGACAAGCAGATTTTTAAAATTTGACATGTCTTTTGATAATTTTTAATGGCAACAAAAAGAGGCACTTTTCTATTTTCGCCCTTTATTTTTCTTATCGTTCAGCTTCAATCCTTTGCCTTCAACTTTTAAAACTTATTTTATTTTCTCCTTTTTCCCATTTTTTAAATACATTTTTTATGTTAAGAAAATCTTTTTTTAACTGTTTCTTCTGCTCAAAACGATAATTTATTTGGAGTTTCAGATGAAATCCACTGAATAATAAATAGACTGGATCGACCTGTAAGCGTGCATATAATATGAACCAGAGCAAGTTTATTTTTTTGTAATCAAATTGCGTGTTCTTTCCTCTTCCCCCTCCGCCTCTTTTGGATCCGATCTCAAACGTCCTCTTGATGACACTAGCAGAATGAGCCGCGTCTACAAGGATTTCCCGCCGTCGCTGCTTCTGCGGCGAGGGCCGGGCCTCGCAGTCGGAGGACGGCTTGCGGCGGAGGCCGATAGCCTGGAGCTGGATCTCTTCTCAGCCACCCGCTTCACTGATCCTCCGCACGGATCTGGACCTGGATCTGATAGCCTCGAAGGTATCCATTTTCACTTTATTTGTAGTTGTTGCTTCCCCTTTGCTTTTCTGCTACAACTGGTCATTCATTTCCTCCTCTCTTTTTTTGCTTTTCTGCTGGTTCGCTTGTAGAATTTAGCAAGTCGGTTGCGCAAGCTAGGTTAGGGAGGAGCGGTATGGATGATCTTCTGGATGCGGAGCTCGGGAAGCACGATTACGATTGGTACTGTTGCAATTTATGTCTTATGTAGTTTCATGGCACTATGGCAGCTTTCGTGAAAATTTCTGATCGTTGATGATGCAAGTTGCAGCTTCTTTCGTTAAATGACTGGCCTAGGTCGTTGTTATACTTGTTGCCTGCTATAAGGCGATGTGGATGATTTACATATTTAGAAGAAGCCCATTAATTATAATTTCATATGCGGACGCGCATTAGTTGATTAATGATTCTTTCTGCATTTTGGAAGGCAGGTAAAGAAATAATGAAGGAATGACTCTTGTACGTGCTTTCTTTGTCCGGATTTGTTTTATTTGGAAGCATTCTCCTTTTACAGATAAATTTGTTGCTATTTTAGTAAAAAAAAAAAAAAATAAAGGTAAATGTTTTGTCTCATCTGATTCTATCAGGGGACTTCTGAAATTAGTATTCCAAATCTTACAATTGACCTTGATCGGAGATAAATAAATTAGGTAAGATTAGACACCATTAAATATGTATAGCTCATTTGATATTGACGTAACTTAGATCAGCTGGATATTGATGACAAATCTGATCTGTGGCCCCTTGAAGGTGTTATGGATAGTTTATAGGATCATTTGTTCAATAAATTTGATATGGGATCCACAAACCTAATGTGTATTTTTCAAATAAATTGGTACCCAGCAAAATCTTTTGGAGTTTGTTGGAAAAACTTGAATAATCTGAACTCCATTTGGAATTGACTAAGTTCATCTAAAATCCGATGGTTTGATTGATTTGTTCCATAATCTAACTTGTGTTACTGATTATTCATGCACTAAGAAGTGAGATAGGCTACTTTGAGGGAACAAGAAATCAAATAGTTTCATCAAACACATTTAGCACTCCTGTTGAGGTGAGAAGGCATGAGCAGAGATTTGATTTGTGCAGCAATATGGTTGGCGCACATGATGAGGAGAAAAAGGCAGATAGGAGGACATGATAATTCATTTAGGAGAAAACGAATTTGATTAGGGCAGGTGGCAGCAGCCACCTTGGAGAATCCTAACCCTAAATGGGGTGTTCTGCTACTATGTGAATCGGGAAGAGGATACTATTACCTAATGTATAATCCTAACGACAAAACTCTAGACCTAGAATGCCAATCTGGGGAGTAAACCTACTACATTTTTAACACCTAATAACTCACCTTTAATAGATTCCGTTCATAAAATGTGGTTTAATAATTAGCTGAGCCATGATAGTACTCGTGTAATTGGACCAGACCAAAGCTTCTTTGTGCTTAGGGAAAGAATAATCAGGAACCCTTCAACACTTGTCATCAACAACTTGTAAAAGTAACGCCTTGCAAATGGGTTAGGGTTTTTTTTTTTCCTTTTCATGATGTGGACTTTCAACATTTTCATTTTCTTCCACTAAGAAGGCCCTAATATCATTCAAAAAACCCATGACTTCTCTGTTAAACAGAAATACGGCACTTAAGAAGATGCACACTCCATGAAGGACCTGTTTCAATTTTGCTTTGATTACCAACATCCAAAATGCTGCCAATTCTTCATAGGATCTCCATTTAGTATCTTATATGTAATAATACTAACTTGTTTGAGATGAAACTTGAAACCACATACTATCACTAATTGTACATTATAGTAATTTGTTTGTAATGGGAAAATTACGTTTTATATTTACCACCGCTTGACTGAATTGTTTGAGCATAAACTGTATTTCTTGAACTTCTTTCTACTTTATTTCTCTTAAATCATGAATAAACAACTTTCACAAATTGAATGTCAACAGGCTTCTAACTCCACCTGGAACTCCACAAGCTGCTCCTCTGGTTTCTAGCGAGAATCAAGTGCCTGCTGCAGCAGCAAAGCGAACTGTTGTTAGATCAGCTTCAACTACTAGATCATCTAGGGTTAGTGATTAGTATCACATCATCATCTGAATTATCAATCCCTATTTAATTGTTATTCATTTTCATTAAATATTTTTCTCATATTGAATATGATCATCTGTTAGTATGGTTTGTATTGTTAGACTTATCAGACAGGTTGCGAACCTTATTTCATATCAAGTTAAAATTTCTTTTCAATTTTTTTTAAAAAGATAACTGCCATACTTGAATTAAATGTTCTATTTTTGGCTTGCAACATTTTAACCTTGTAATTGATTATCTCATCTCTATGATCTGAATACAATTTAACATGTGCAAATTCTCGTTCCACTTCAAATTTGTGAATTTAATACCTTCTTAATTGATCAAATTTTTTCAAGTCAGATTTGCTCTCCAAGAATGGAGTGAAATAGGTTCTAGTGGAATAACTCCTCTAGCAAGTTCTAGAAGAAAAAAGGATTATTTAACATCCAAGTTCTCAGTAGTGGAAGTCTTTGCATGCAGCAAGTTGCATGTGAAGACATAGTATGATCTGGCAGAGTGATTGATAGCTTGAACAAATTTGTCACTCATTGTAAATGTTTAGGACTTGAACATAGTGTCACTATTGGAAACTTCTAGGAAATTACGGTAGGATGAACCAAATCACACATAGAATGAGTAAAATTTGATTAGGCCATCGGTTTGATATTTCAAATGGGTTGTCTGTATTCTTATTGAAGAGAAACTTTTGAGTCGAATTGTCTGTGAAGTTATCTATGCTTAGTACTTTCTGGATTGATGGTTGCCGGGAAACTTTGCACTTAAAGCAGGCTAAGTATGACAAATGTTTGTATTAATGCCTATATGGTGTTCATGAGACATGTCACAATTTGACATGATTTGGAATCTTCTACCATGTCAAGTGGCACAGTTGAAGTGTTCGTTTTGATAAATTATCAAAATTTGATACTACTTAGCACAAATAATGTCTCTTATGTTGTTGTGTCAATCATCTCAATAAGTATCATGCCAACACTTTACATCTCTTGATATGCTACAACACAGGTTAAGATTAATTGAGCATACCTTGATTTTTTGTGAGCATATGTAGGATTCTCCAACTCCTATTCATGACGGTTCTACTGATACCTTCATATAAGAGAGAGCAGCTAATTTAATGAATGTTTGCATAGTCACATCTCATAGATCCACCATTTCTGATTCCTTCTAGAGTTTTTTTAACCAAACTTTTCCTCTTTTGCTTTACATAGGAATACATCCTAATCACCTTATGAATGGGTGTGACAATTCTTTTAAGGAATTCCATGCAGTTTTAAAATTTTATAGAAATACTCTTTAAGCCAACCAATCAACTTGTTATTAATCTTTTAACTCCTTCAAGGACCCACCTATTACACAGGTAGGGTCTCCATAGAAGGAAGACTACTTTTAATGACATCTCATTCTCCTCAATGAACATCTAAAAGTGTTTAACCAAGTATTGCTTTATTAAGGCTATTCTTGTGCATATATAGCCTTCATATATATATATATATATTGGGCTTAAGTTCGGACTTCTTGTCCTATTTTGCCTTTAAAAATAGGTGATGATTATTATAATAATAATTATCATTATTATTTCATGCATGGAAGCAGAGCATTTAAGTGTTACAACATATAAGAAAGCATTAAATATATATGGTTGCATGTTATGTAAGCCCCCTGCATTTTTGTGTATCATTTTCATATGCAACCACCACCACATTTTCAAGGATACTAAAATATAAATTTCATGGGTTCTAAATAATAACGTGCATACACAGTCATACCATTTTTTAACAATGGAAATATCCTTGAATTTTTAAATAATATTTTGTATGAAAATTAAACACATACTTTTCCATGTATTGACAGCTTGCATATTGTTGAATCTTAAAGCGATATTTTTGATAAATTCCTCTCATAGGTGAAACAATAGTCATCGTCAGTAGAATCAAGTAATGTATCATGCATATCAGATCAAATATACAAAGTAATGTATCATGCATATTGGATCAAGTATAAAAGCGAATAAGGATCTTACCGTGAATCACTGTACAGAGCTCAAGTATCTTTTTGAGAGGCTTTGGGAATCTGGGCAGTGCCAGTCACTAACCATATGCATCCTACCCATCTTGATTAGGGGAATTGAATTAATATCTCTTTTCATCTCTGTATTAATTGCATGCATCTATAAGGGCATCATCTTACATCATAGAAATTAATTGCATGTATCCTTTGAGTTCCATGCCCAAATTAGAGACATGAAACCCAAAGGCAAATCAAAATACATAGCTCTAAGATAAAGTTCTGGCCCTCATGCGGGTTTGATCCAGTTCTCTGCCCCAAAAGAACACGACCAGTGTACTCCTGTTGTCAACACGTAGGTGTATTGATGCCTGTCATTGACGTTCAATTTTGAGCAATGAATAATGAAAGAACAATAGAATGGGGAGAAGAAGGCATTAGAGCTCTTATGGAATTGGCTTTATTACTCCTATCTAAGTCACTTGAACCCTTAGAGTGACCCCTCTTTTGTAGAGGGCAAGTGTCTCTTTAAGGCACCAACAATTTCTGCCCTGATATATAATCACGAGGCTAATATTATCAGCTATCAGCCAAAGCAGATATTACCTCAGCTGTGTTTGACTGTGAGGGGCGTCTCAAGTAATAAATAATTAATGATGGGTAACTCTATAGTAAATAACACGAAGGTAAACGAGGGAGTGGTAAACTTCTATTTTGGCATAAATACAGTTTCTTCATCTAATCTTTAATTTGTTTATGGTTTATGCTTCTAAAAGTTTTGTTTCTCTTCAGTGTAGTTAGTTTGACTCGTAGCTATCAATATCTGTCAGGTTCTTGTTATATGCTTATGCATCTTTCTGTTGGTTCTGTTTCCAGTTACATTACCATCACATACCCTGAACCTGGGAGTCCCTTATGCTAAGGGCCAATACACCTTTGTTTTTCTTTCTTGGTAATTTGAAGAAAAACAGACGGGATTCATATATAGTAAAAATTGAGATATAAAGCTGGAAACTTTTTTTTTTGAAATCTTTTAAGCATGTGTTTTTTGTTTCCAATATTGTCTTATTACTTTCTTGGCTCGTTTTTTTTTCATCAATCACAACCTGCTTTCTCGACTAGATTTTTAAACACCATACTTTTCTGAAATCTACTGTGCAGCTATCTGTTTCACAAACGGAGAACAGCCATTCTATACGACCAGCCAGAAGTAGTTCTGTCGCTCGAGCTTCTGTCTCATCTAGCTATTTATCCAATCACAATGGTTCCTCAGTCCTGAACACTAGCTCTGCCTCTGTCACCTCTAGACCATCAACCCCTATCAAGCGGCCAGTTACCCCTTCTTCAGGAAAGACACCAGTGCTAACATCTCGTTCTGTACCAACACGTTCATCCACTCCTGTAAAAGATAGATCCGCCTATGGCTCTCCATTTGTTAAATCTGAACCATCACACATATCTAGGCCTGCAACACCAACTAGGCCTCAAACTTCTAATAATAGAAACTCAATCAATACTTCTGTAATATCCTCGTCAAGTTCTCGACCATCAACACCCACTAGACAACCCATTGCTCGAGCAACACCATCAGCACCAACAGCAGCAGGGCGGACCCCCTCTGTTGGGAGGCTTCCATCTAGTATTAGCCGCATACCATCTTCAACAACTTCTTCCCGTCCCAGCTCCCCAAGTCCACGGCCCCGGCCACTAGTAAATTCAGCATCTTTCTCTCGTCCCAGTTCACCAAGTCGACCTCGAGCTCCACTGACTCCAACCTCCTCTCGTCCCAGCTCTCCTAACCCACGACTGCGGGCTCCAGTGCGGCCAATTGATCTGCCAGATTTTCCCAATGATGTGCCACCAAATCTTAGAACAAAGTTGCCTGAACGTCCTCTATCAGCTGGGAGGACACGGCCCGGAATGGCACTTACTGTCCAAGCAAATTTGAAATCTGAACCAGTTGTTCCTTCAAGTTCAATCAGGAGGATTTCTT
This sequence comes from Kaempferia rotunda, assembly GCA_037177415.1. Lineage (NCBI taxonomy): Eukaryota > Viridiplantae > Streptophyta > Magnoliopsida > Zingiberales > Zingiberaceae > Kaempferia > Kaempferia rotunda. Next base: position 11,816 of record JBAMIB010160524.1, read on the forward strand.
TACCAGTGTTTTCTCGGAGTAAGTTCCCAGAAAATTCACCCAAGCCACTCCATAGCAATGGACACTACAATTCACCAGAGAACCACAAGCCTGTGACAGCAGAAGCTGGACTTCGCCGGAGTCCTAAACCAGCTTTATCTACAGAAAATACTGGATTCGGAAGGACAATATCTAAGAAGTCACTCGACATGGCTATTAAGCATATGGTACGATGATATTCATGCGTTCAGCATTTATATCACTAGCATAAACTTTTCTTAATTATCCAGATAAGGTAAACAAAGGCGTAGGTCCTACATGCTATACAGATTTACTCTGCTAAGAGCTACTTACCTTTCTGGTGTAGGACATTCGACAAAGCTTGGGAGGTATTCGTGGTGCGTCAATTTTTCCTCATAGTATTCGTTCTACAGTTCCCAAGAACCGGATTGTTCGTTCATCAGAAGCCATCGTTCCTGTCAGTAATGACGAAAGCTTTACCGAAAATGGTAGCTATGATGGAGCTATCTCAGTGGATTCCCATGTAGCAAGATCGCACAACATAAACTCCATCATCAAGTCTCCGGATATGAAAAATCTCACAACCATGGAGCCAATGAATGACCTAGATCTCTATGGTAGCTATAGGTATGATGCAATGTTGATGAAAGAGGACTTGAAGAATACAAATTGGCTCCTAAGCACGGATGATAAATCTGATCAAGGATCACTGTTTGAACACAGGTTTGAACCGCTACCCCAACTTTTTGATCCTCTATGACAATCCAGTTCATTGTCGGTCGAGTCTGTTATCCACGATTCAATGTGCTGTGTTCCACGCAATCTGTTTCTTGAAAGCTTGCTTGTTCTTGTCCACAACAGGATGCATTTTTTTTCATCGAATTAGATAAAAAATGTTGTTCAATCTGCAATATTGTAACACCTTATTTTTGTTTTGTTCTTTACAATTTTATTTTTGCTGGTAAATTGTACCTGGTATTGTATTCTGCATCAGTGATTAGTGGTTTAATAAACTTCATCTTCTCAATGTAATTTAAAGTTGTGTTAAGGGATTAATTTGAGATTATACTCACAAAATTACTTTCCGAATTTATTTATTCTTTTCCAAACTATTGCCTTTAACAAATAGTATATACATTAAACAAAATACGCTTTGTAAACGAATATTTTGATTGAATAATATATTAGTATTATAAAAATTGAAGCTAAATATAATTCAGAGATATAGATCTCACGTATTACAAACGGTGAGGCGTAAATAATACAATTATAAATTTCAAGTTGCTAAAATATTAAATACCCAGTTGGAAATCACTCCTTGATTAATCCAGTGCACGAAATATCGGACAGGATATATATATATATATATATATATACAGTAATGTTATACTGCGCG
>JBAMIB010160628.1:0-13209 GCA_037177415.1 Kaempferia rotunda
ACTCCGTAGACATATAATTTTTGTTTGTTTTAAAATTTTTTTAACTTAAACACTATAACATAATTGGGATGCCTGAGCCATAGAGGTAAATCTTAAAATTTGAACCATAAATATATTATTATACCCCGTAAATACATTACTATAACACACAATTTTTTTTTCAACTTAAATACTATAACCTAATTGGGAAACTTGAACCTTATAAGTAAAATCTTAAAAAAAATTTATGTGAATACTATAACCAATTAAGAAATCTTAACCTTAAGGATAATATATATATATATATAATTTTAAAAAAATTTAAAAAAAAACAATGCTGATATGTTGTGCACGCGCACAATCGCGCACTATGCAGCACGCAGCATATCAGCAGCGTGTATAGGAATTTAGCCTGCACATCCGCCCATGTGCGACACGCATGATCGACTAAGTGCGAAGGCGCCTTCAGATGCATGGAAGGCGTCATGCGTGTCGCGCATGGGCGGGTGTGCAAGGTAAGAAATGTATATATATAATGTGAAGATATATCTGCTCAATGTAATTAACTTATATTTAATATATTTTAGACTCTTGAAAGAGAATCATGACTGATGAAATTTTATAAAAATAAGTTCCCAATGAGTCACAGCCCTTTTACTTGTTTGAGTTAATTTGTTATTCACGTTATATTGGTGCCCATTAATTCTTGTTAATTCTTGGAATGACTGCACCGAACATGTTCGATCAAACTCAAGTGCCTTCTAGGTTGAGTCCGATTTTCTTTGGGTCATGTCTAATCCGCCTTAACTTTGACTGATAAATAAGTATGATTTTTTACCACATGGGACACATAGGAGTTGTAGGCTTCCGCCACATCTATCATTTTTGAACATGTTCATGCAATCATATCATCAAATTGCTTCTTGTTCAGATTACACAACGACATATAATCACCATCACTGACTCATCCTCGCATGCAAAGTCCCATGCAGTTGCAGATCAGTAAGAACCCACAAGCATGCAAATAGTCAAATCACAGCTCCTGCAAAAAAACACTGAGCAAGGACGGCAGCTACTGTTCTTGCATCACACAACAAGCACAGTTAACATCTGAAATTAAGAGCTCGAGACAGCATATGTTTGATTATAAATTAAGCATATGTTTGATTATAAATTAAGAATCAGTTTCTGAGTCACATTGCATCTCTTCTTCTTCTTCTCTCTATCTCTTAAAAGGTGCTTTTTTGAGCGATCAGTAGCTAGTAATAGTAGCAGCATATGGGGCAATTGAATCCACCAAATGCACAAAAAATCTTTGCAAGTTGCATTGATATGGAGTAGGAAGCACCACTCACTTAGTAGATTCTCAAGAAACGAATATGTCAATAGTGACAAAAACAAAGGAGATTTCTATTTATTGTGGAGGGTGGGCGATCTGCATGCTGATCAGCAATAGGAATTTTGGGAGCCGTGTAAAGTGCGGTGATATGCTCTGCGTAAAGTGTCCAACGGAGCAAACATTACCACAAGAAGACAAGTGGCTGTTGCAGCAGTACTTAGTCAAGTGTGACCGAAATAAAAGATCGAAGAAGACGGAGAAGTGGCATTGGAAAAAGTATCCTCTTGGTGCTTTAACGGACTACAGAAAATGATATTCGGGACGGTGCGATGGTTAAGATATGAGAGATTATCATATGAGATCTAGAGGTCGAAACTCGATGAATCCGAGCATATACCTCCCCATATATTAACTATTTGCACTAATGGCTAGTAGTCACCTGTGATTTACCTCCTTTGTGTTGGTCTGGAGACGAATTGACGGAGGCGCTAATGGCGAGCGAATCGTCTTTTGTCACATAACTACTGAAAACGACATAGTAGAATAGGAGCACTTCTAATTTTCAAACCTCAAAAAAAAAATCTTTTACAAAAAAATAAATAGAGAAAAACTAAGAGTTCATACATTGTACAAAGATTCCATCATGTGAGATTGTGAAGAAGAATAGGACTATGGTGGATTTTATGGTAGTAAATGAATTAAATATTCACGAACAAGTTTAATATACGACTTCGTAAGAATTTATTTATGTTCGTTTAATATACATAAGATCAATTAAATAAACAATCTTGAACAGCTCGTTAAACTAAAAAAATATGCTTGAACACATGTGTTTAACTCGTTAATATTCATAAATAGCATTCGTAAACAACATTCGTGAAGAATGTTTGTGAATAACATTCATGAACAATGTTCATGAAGTATGTTCATTAATAAAATTTTTTATCAACGTGCTAAATAAATAAAATAAAATAAACAAATAAGTTTGAATTATCAAACTCAATAACCAATCAAACAAGTAAAAATTTTAAATAATCAAACAAGTTTAAATTGAGAGATCGATAACATCTAAATGAACCAAGTTCGAGTCAAGCTCAAGCTAAGCTTGAATTGAGAGTTTAATAATATCTAAACAAATCAAGCTCAAGCTTATAAAAAACAAATCAAGTCAAACTTGAACAATCATTTCACAGACTTTGCTCATGTTAAACTCGGCTCGACTTGACTTAGCTCGGTTATCTTATCAAATAAACTTGAAGACCTTAAAATTCAGCGCGACTCGAGAAACTGCACAGGCAGTGAGTTTGCTATAAGTAACATACAACCCAGGCAAAATGGAACTGATCAGTTTATAATGCCACACCAATCAAACAAACAAATGCAAATCTCACTTATCAGTCAATTTTGGGAAATTCTGTAATGATATATGTACCAACCTTGGTTCAACAAGAACAACAATCTCCAATGGAGATCCAAGGCTGAGTATTTTGGATTTCAGCATACTCTAATTTACCACACGTTTACCAGGTCTGCAGTGCAGAGTACAGGATGGATATATCTGAAACATAATTAAGAATAACTGGTCATGAAGATCTATTAAGGATTCACTTTATGATCGAGTGGATCTTGTTTTTATTTCATTTTGAGGTTTGAGTTCTTCTTCTAAGTGGTGCTCTCAAGCAAGGGCTTGGATAGGCGATCTTCTAAGAGGGCAAGGCTTCCAACAACATACCAAGTGGATATAAACCAGTAGTCTATTGATGTATGTCCCATGGAACTTTATTTACTTATTGTAATGTTAATGTGTTATTGATTTCTTTAATTTTATAATTCATGGAGATTATTATTGTTAGGCAATAGTTTTTTGTAGAGTTAAAGTTTTTCCATATTTACTATTGAATATTTCTGATGATGCTGGTTTCAGAATGGATATGAAAATTTCCCCTTCCCGACCTACTCAGCAGACTAGAAAATGATGCTCATCTCCTCAGTAATATGAGATTTTCTATAATTTGTCTCTCAGTGATTAGAGACTTCCTCCTCTCTCAATCTACAGCAATCTCATAGAAGAAAATGGTGCTTATCTTCTCTATAATAAGTTAAAACCCCCTCAATTTGTCTTCTATAATTTGAAATTTTCTCCATTCAGATCTACATCAATCTCAAAGCAAACTGTGGAGCTTTTCTCCTATGTTATTTAATAACCACATAGAAACCCTGCCATTGTTTAATTCAAGATTTTCTCCTTCAATCTATATCAATCTTAAAGCAGACAATGTGTGCTCTCTTGCCATTTGTCTTCCTGTGTATGATATTTTCTCCTCCATTTATTAAAAATGATCAAAAACATTACTGAATTATCTATTCACAATCCCAACTAAATTACAATGCACAGAACCACTATTAGTATTATGAATTTCTATTCATCCTTTCACGAATAGAAATGTAGTATGAACTTCTACATACAAGGGAAATTCTGATTAGTATTCCAAGTGGAGGGTAACTTCTTGCCTTATATAGTGCTTACCTTGTATGTTCCTGGTTGGACCTTTGAGGTGATCCTATATGGCACTTCCCCTGACCGGAAAAATTTGTTGCAGCGATGATAAACATTACTTGTAAGATATACATAAATCTCTAAGTTGTTAGATAAAACACTTAAACTATGTTAAATTTTCATTTCATGAAGTGAAAATCCATTCATCCATCTAACCAGGACTCTGTTTCAAAATTTGACCAAATCAACCTGTTATATGGATTTCAAATAAGAACTGAAAGGCCAATCCAGCCAAATTTAATGTATAGACCAATTTACATACATACATACATACATACATATCATTTACCCTGCACAACACTCTCTGCACACCCGCCATGGACGACCCTCACATACAAACAACTAGGGGGTCCGGACCAAGTTCTAGAGTCCCGAGCTCTGAGGTGGTCAGGTGGGTGTGCAGAGTAAAAATATTTTATATATATAAGCGCCAGTGCGGTGCGTAGTAATTTTTTATTTTTTTTTAAGCTTTGGGTTTAGCCATTTAGTGTTTTGGCTTTAGGCCTTAGAGGTTAGAATTAAGTCTTAAAAAAAATTACATTAGGTGCTCATGGAGTGTGGCATGTATATATATATAAGTTTTACCCTGCACACTCGCCCTGCGCAACGTGCGTGGACGAGTGTGCAGGGTAAGAATCCTGTGTGTGTATAAATTGAATATATTTCAATAAAAACATGCTTTTACGGTAAATATTAAAATATAAGATTTTTATATTTAAAAAATAATAATAATTTAAAACTTTTTAAGTTTTTTACTAAATTTAGATAACAACCAACAATAGCAAAGTTAAGTCATTAGGTAAGGTTAACTATATGGATTCTCCCATGTCATTAGGCTTTATCCCCTGCTATATTATCATCTATATTTAAATAAATTTTATCCTGTGTTATCATTGCTAATTAAATTTTCTTTGATCTTCTTCTTTGTTTAATGTGCATATTTATCATAGCTTCGCAATGCATAACTGAAACATTTATTGATCGTTTAAGTACATGCTCGTATCATCCTAAACATGTCTCTTAGAATTTTCCATCAATAGGTGCATTTCTAATCCTGTCCATCCTTGTATTTCAACACATCGACCTTAACAGTCTCATCTTCTGAACTCTCATAGCAAATCTAATTATCGTTTTGTAAAACTTCCTTTTAAGTTTTAAATATATTTTACAATCATAAAGAACATCTTATGCTCTCCTTCATTTCAACCATTCAACCCTTGTATTTTATATAAGATATTTCTCTTAACTCCTCCATCCTTTTGTAAAAATGATTCTAAATTCTTTAAGTTCTTAGTTACATGTAACTCGTCATGTCCTATCTTAACAATCACTTATTTTGTCTAATATTATTAAATTTAAATTTCACATATTTCACGTTTACTCTATAAACTTAAAACCTTAAATTTCAGTGTTTTCTGCCAAGATTCGAGTTTAACATTTATCCTTCACGTGTCTCATCTACCAAAACAATATCTGCAAATAACATGCATAATAGTAACATGTCTTGGATGTGTCCAACGAGTTCAACCATGATTAGTATAAACAAATAGGGACTTAAAACTTATCCTTGATTTAATAGGAAAATTTTCAATTAATCCGCCGAGTGTCAACACTCTTCTCATTACATCCTCATAAATATCCTTAATTAATCCGCGGATTTTTTTTTAGAATTCTTCATACAATTTCCCTCTAACCTATGATTTTTCTAGATAAATTATAAAAAATATTAATCATACTCATGAAATCACTTTTAATTAAGTTTAATCAATTGAACCAATAACCATTTAAGTTCAATGTCAAGTTTAATTCTAAGAACATAACTGAATTGTTGCCTCACACTTACTATCATAGATCCTCATTGTAAATTCCTTGTTTGTTCTATGCAACCAATGTTTTGCACCAAATTGCTAAACAAATCCAAAATTATCCAAAATCTAGTATTATTAACTTCTTGATTAAAATCTATTGCTTTGAGCAAGCAGATCATGATTTTAGTCGAGATTACTTGTCTATGAAACATCCAAATAGACCTCCATTATAGATTGAGGAATAGTTCTACACAATAGAGTGCCGCAAACAACTCTTCTAATTTATTGCTATTTTAATCAGCCACCTTCTTCTAGGCAACAATTTTGTTTAATACTTAAATTTTTTCAATTTCTATCGGTGAGAAATCAAGGAGAATCTAAGATCAATTCTACAAATGAAATAATATCATTTAAAACTCTGATTACTCAAATGAATTTCATCATTAACTACTAAATTCTTAATGCCAGTGATTATTGAACTGAGCTTCATCACAAATCACTAAAACTTTGGGTACACCAACCTGTGTAATTATCCTTCTCTATAAGAACTCATTAATATGTCTGTCTTATTTTGAAATTTTCTCCCTTCCCAATCTTCATCAATCCCAAAGCAAATATTTGGTAAGTTCTAGTCCCTTGCTTTGGTTACTAACAAAACAAACTAGAAGAAATCTCAAAGAAGACTATTGTGGTTCTTGTCTTGTCATATATGAAGACACAAACACCATCTGCATATTCTCTTTCCGAATAATTTGTTTCTAGAAGTATCATAGAAGTGTCATCACATGTTGAAGCCAATCTGTCTGTTTGAATTGGCCAACTACAACAATATTAATCATAGTTCATAGAAATGTCTCCCAAGGATATGAAAGTAACGTGGAAGTTCCTAGTATGTTCAGCCAATTGATTGTTCATTCAACTAGAGGTAACTACATCACAATAACAATCAAGTTCTTGGCATAAAGATCAAATAAATAGTGATATAAAGCACGAAATCATATGAAGAAGATGCGACATCGATAATATAGAAGTATATGCAGTAACAAACAATTCCAGCTAATTCCACAGGAGATATTAGAACCGCAATAGCAAAATAAGCTGCCATAATCACATATATGTTAAGCAAATCAATACGTCCCCCCACGAGATTCATATAGTGCAAACCCTAATTTCGTTCATACCCTTCCTTGACCGAGATGTCAGTAGCAGGGATCTTGGAGTAACCTGCCTTTTTGGGGCTCTCGTCCATCTCCTCCTCGTCGCTGTCCGCATCAGATCCGCAGATCTCGTACCGGTAGGTGACGAGGGACCACGCCAGGTACATGGTAGCGGCGGTGAGGGCGCCGCAGCCAACCCCGAAGAGGAGGCCGATGACAACCACGAGGATATCCTTGGCGCGTTCGCGAAGGGAGCTAAACCCGAAGGCTGCCGGATCGGGGCGGGCGACCTCGAGGCTAGAAGAAAGGAACTCCGGCCGTCTGATCATCGCGGAGTGGGGATCTGCGTCGAGGGTGCGGGCGGGGGTGATGATGCGTAAAATGGAGACGGACCTGGAGACGTGGTGGTCACCGGTTGTGGAGATGGTGTAGGTGATGATGTGGGCGTTGAAGGGGTGGAAAGGGACACCAGGACGGGCGGAGGCGGAGGCGGCGAGGAGAAAGAGAACGGAGAAAAGGAGAGAAGCGGCACCACCGGCGAAGGAAGCCATCGACGATAGTGAAGGGGAAAGGGGCAAACACCGGCGTGGAAAAGGGGAGAGGCTAATGAACGGACCTATCCCACCCACCACCAGATGCCTCCCTTTTATAATAAAAAAAAACAAAAAATAACGACCATCGATCCTGCCCCATCAAAATTGGGACGGCCCAGAAGCTCTCGGTGGTGGAATGACTTAAACGAGTTGGATTAGAATCCAAAATAGAATTTAAATTCAGAAAAGAATCATCCAAGTCATAACCTAACTTTAACCTAAAGATCAAAACTAAAATCAGAATAGAATCAAAAACTCATAACAAAAAACAAAAAATTAAATTAGAACTAGAATCAAGTACAAAATCAGAACCAATAATATTTATTATAACACAGAAACTCAAAAACCAAAAACTATAATCCAAAACCTAGAATCCAGGACCCAAAATCTAACAACTCAAGAACCATATTTAGAACCCATAACCTTGAATCCAGAATAGAAACAAGCCAAAGAAAAAAAAAATACAAAGTTTAGAAACTAGAACCTAAAAATTAGAATCCAAGACAAACATACCAAATAAACACATAAAAAGAGCAGAAAGAAAACTTCAAAAGAAAATCTAACATGACAAACAATTACTAAGAGAGTATTGATGAATCACCATCTCTCTCCTTGTTTTTTGGAATACTTAGAGTTTTATTAGATAAATTTTAGAAAACAATTAGAATTGTTTGGATAAAATAGGGGGATCATAATTAGAATTCTATTAGGATAAATTTTAGAAAGATCAATTAGAATTTTTATTGGATAAACTAAAAAGTTATTTTCTTTTTTTAGAAAAAAATTGTTAGGGTTAGATTGAGTAACATTATCAATGGTTAAGATCCCGTGCATTGAGAGTATCGAGAGTTTTTGAAATATTCCCACATTGACAAAAATTCCGTGCATCAAAACTATCCTTTTTTTATTATTTGATTAAAATTATTCAAATTTAATCAAAACTCTCCAACTTAATTTTTATTGGTTTATCTAATATCTAAATTTGCTCTTCAATCAAACTAGCTATTGTAATTACATGTGAGAATACTCATCCCAGGCAGTTCAATATCACCTACTCCCGATTAGATATAGGTATGTAAATTATGAAGTTATTTTGTCATAGTACAATGACTCTTTACATGAGAAAATCAGACACCTAACAAAATATTTTACACCGGTTACAAATTAATCTGAAAATCTATTATTGAAGCAACCCCAAACTAGATTGCAGTTAAAAGCTCATACTCATGTTGCGATGTATATAAACCTTTTGCTGAGTTAATACAATGTGTCAACCACCCCCAATAATTAGTTTCCATCAACCTGCCCATAAGCTACGGTCTAACTGAACTAGCTAGCCTGGATTCGACTTGCCAATTACCCATTGACCTAGTTTTATAGGCGGAAATCATAATTGATCGGTCTAGAAATGAGTCGATTAAGGTTCAGGTTTGAATATATACCTGAATTGCCGATTCAAACCGATAATTTGAATTGTCAATTCATGTGGTTTTTTTATTTAAAAAAAAGCATTGAATGAACTTCTTTTAAATAGTTAAATTTTTATCAATGAAAAAATAGTCATTCATTCAATAATAGTTAGCATATTAATAATTTTAATAGCATTATTCAATATAAAGCAACTCATTTATCATATTTTTTTAATATGAAACTATTCTACCTTTCTAACCTAATTTTTCAATTCATTTACCTAGAATTTTAAATTAGGATAGGAAATGATTTGTAGACAAAAATTAAAATTTTGAGTAGCTTTAATTTAACATCGCCAAATTGGAATCGGCAACTCTTGCATAAATCTTTGTTTTAGCTAAATTAATTTGTAAAATAAATTCCATAATTAAAAACTGATCTAATTACAAATCAACATTCATGATAAAAATTAGATATAATGATCAGTAAAATAATTTATAAACCAGTTTGTAACATGATCTGTCAAGGAAAAAAATTAAGTACTCTCCAATCTAACTCAATTTATTTGCGTCTGCCACACCTCAATAAATTTTTCTTTTTTATTTCAAGTCTGCTAATTTTGCTCATTTTTCTTAGTATTCATAAAGATATACGGGTTACCCAATATCTTTCGTTGTAATCCATTGGCATAAACAATTGGAACTAAATCGATACCATCTTAGTTATAGCAATTTCGATTACAAATAAAAATATGAGCTATAATCCACGACATGCCGAACCACACAGAAAAAAGGCATTCAATAAACCAAAACAAAAAAAGTTTTTTTAACTATAAAAAACAAGAAGAGGGCACGCTGTTTAACTAAAACTCGTTCATTTCCGAAATATTTTCAAAAGAAAATAAAATGCGACTACATTCAGTAGATATTGTCTACCATAATTTTGTGGCTACGACATGTGCAAGTAGGCTCCTAGTATATAATTTAGTAAAAAGTTAGTAAATTGTACAATCTTGTTACAAAGATGGCCAACCCTGATTCAAAAGAAAAAAAAAAGTTCTCAAAGATGAGCTAACAATGTTTGCTCTTCGTTTTGAAAGAATACATGAGTGAGCGAGTTCACAACTGTATCTACCTTCGTACATGGGATCGGTGAGGTGATCTCCGAGGTGACTTCTTTGAATGCTCAGCAGATGATAATTTATTCTTGCCATCTTTATCTAACTTCTCCTTTGGAGCTGATGATGATTTCTGTTTTCGTAACAAATCCTCCACATGTCGAAGCCAAAGAGACTCACGATCTTTGCTTGGCAGCTTGGTATACCTAGCATCATCCTTGAGAAGGCGTTTTGCTTCAGACCAAGAAGTCAGAATAGTCTTTCCATCATCTTTAGCCGCGTCAGCAGCTTCTGCAATAATGACTTCAGCAAGGAGCGAGCGGTAGTCGTTCACACAACGCTGAACCAGAAACATGATAGTGCAAGGATGAATCGGCAGCATGTAAAACAAGTCCTATTTATTCTGAGATTTCTAAAAGTTTCAAATAGATATTTACATAAAACAAAGTCCTAATATGCAAACACATACATACATAGGCATATGTTTCCATTTGAAATTAATCACGAGAAAACATGACATTTATCATTTGTTCAATAAGCAAACTATAAACTTATTCTAAGGTTCTAGATCCACAAGTGAGAGAGAATAGATAATGAACAGAAAAGAAAATACAAAAAAACGATCTTTTAAAAAAAAAAGCTACAAGAACACTAATAACAATCAGAAAAATGAACATGATTAGACTAGACATTCAACAAATTTTCCATGAAAAAAAAAAAACCAAGACAATAAGCAAATCAAAGGCAGTTTCAAGCAGCCAGTAGACACTTAGACGACAGCTGGTGGTAAAAGGCAAAGCGCTCGCTCCTGGCCACCTGCCAGCCCACTTCAAGCTGAGGTAAATCAAGTCGATGGGGGTGAGTTCTACATACAGCTAGTGCATAAACAATAGATGGACAGACGTCTAGGTAATTGATGCTAAAATATTATTAAAATAGAAAAGAGAAGCATATTAAATTAACAATGACCAAATCATGGATTAAAATCTCGAGATGTTTCGTCCTATACAGGCGAAACATCTCGTTCGGCCCGCAGACCGACACTAGCACAAGCACACCTCAGGTGCAGAAGCACCACAACGCTTCCAGACTCGTCGTGTGGGTCACACAAGCCCACAATCGTGGCGACGCGAAACAAGGGTAAGATTTTTAACATAGGTTTAATTAAATAACTTAGGTTAATAATTTTAATCAACTCATAACTATAATTGAGATAATTTAAATAAACTTAATTAAAGTCTAATAAAATTATCCCATTATATATATATATATATATAATTTTATTTTTAAATACTTAGATGAAATTTTTTGTTTTTAATTAATATATTTTTTTGTTTTTAATTAATATATTTTATATTTAAAAATTACTTACTATATCGACATTGTATGATATGATACCGAAAATGTATCGTTCCAGTCCGGAACCGAAACTTCGGCATGACTCTAGATTTTAAACCATGACCTACATTAATATGCATCTAGATATAACAACTATATTTAATCAATCAAAACATAGTCACAAATAAACAACTCATAATTGTTAAACACTGAGCACATAATAGCAACCAAACATTTGCTATTTCACATTACACACAAAAAAAAAAGAATACAATAAAATATTCTAATATGCTAAGATTAAAATGATGAAAAAGTTATCAATGAATGAGAAGAGTCGAATAACAAGAAGCAAGAAAAATGGGAAATCACATCTAAGAAAAAATGATGATAAAAATTTTATTTCTGGCAACATGCTACCCACATCCGGAGAAAATAGGAAGTAAAGATGGAAGGCTAAAGTTACGTTCTAATATCAAATGATCCAACAACTTATTCAAAAACTTAACTTCATTCCTCAATCCTGCCTAGGAACTCGGTGTGTCCTTTTAAAAAAGATTATCAAACCAGGATTGCTAACCACTAGGTGAAGTGACTCCCTAGTCAAAATCAGCCTTGCAACTGCCTAGGTGGCTGACTAATAAGCCTTTTAGAACGGTAGAATCTGTTAGCATCTTGAAACGGTAAAGACTATAAGTGTCTTCGTACTATAAAACCCAGCGTTTTTAACTGTAGAAGCATGGTTTAAATTCACAAACCGTGCTAAGATAGACCAAAATGATACGGTTTTGGCAGAGACGGATATATGTTATGGCTGTAGTGGGTTGTAGCACACCCCAAATATATACATGATTAATTATCAATAGTCAAAATGATTAATTACCAATAGCAATTACAGTTCTCGTGAAGATCCACATTGAGACGTTGAAATGAGCATATTAATTTCCTTACATGGTAGCTTGCTAATCAAATGGAAACAAATCAAGTCATACAATATAAATTATGGAAAAAAATATATAAACTTTTTTTCCCTTCACTGAATCAATAAAACAAATGACATTCTCATTATTTTTTTCACACTAAATCATTCCTAAAAATCTATCACCATCTAAAGGTCTAAATCATATAATTAATAATTTTATTACATAAATAATAATAAAAAATATATAATTGATGGATGAATTTGTTTGTAGATCGGCATAACTATCCAAAAAAATGAGCTTTCTAATTAATTAATTATGTCTGTTGAATTTGATGCAACATTGATGTGATGTGTTAAAGCACCAGTGGACGCAACCAGGTATGCCTAGTGTATGCTGGTGGGTCCATCACATTTCTCCGTCCTATGTCTCGGTACCAATATCATATAAGGATTTCACCTAATTGGCTCAATTTTATAGGCCCAATCTATTGAACGAAATTTAGTTAAGAATGTAAATTCTATTATAGATAAATTTTATAATTCAAATCTCACACAATCTCGTTAAACAATATAATGTAATTACTATATATATATATATATATAATTTGATTATTATTTTTAATAATAATAATAATATATAAGTTTATATTAAATTAAGCTCAGTCCATCTCTTATTTCAGGATCCGTCCCTATATTTTGGTATCATACCATGTCAAACCAATATGGTTTCATATTTTTTTTAAATACAAATATACCAATTAAAAATAAAAAAATAATTTAAATATTAAAAACATATAAAAAATGAGATTGTGGCTATTTTATATGATAAATAAATAAATGAATACATTATTATATACTTTTGAAATTAAAATAAATTATATATATATATAGCAGGTTTTTAGCCTGTACACCCAGTGTGCACACCCGCATGGGCTACCCTCACAGTGAGAGGTGATTGAAATTATTAATTATAGTTTTAATATTAACCAAAG
>JBAMIB010160734.1:0-13207 GCA_037177415.1 Kaempferia rotunda
TTTTCCTCCTACTGCAGATAAAGGTAAAGGGAAACAGAGCTAGATGAAGACGACGAGGTGGATGGTGTGAGTGTGTGTGGTGTGGCTGAGCAATGGTAGATCCGAGGACACCAGAAATAGAATTAAATTCATTTCCTTTTAATTTCAGTTGTAAAGGATATTGTGATTCAACTTTCAGTTTTATTATTATTGAATAGCATGTTAAAGATTTGAGTTTATTCCGCAATTATTTTAGAGCATGCTATTCTTACTTTTGTATGGGCAACAGTATAGAATTTAGATAGTAGTAGTAGCACCCATCCTAGCAGTGAGAGGGTGGGGTCGCTACAGACCCAGGCTTCGAACGAAGTAAAAATCATTCTGTGTGTTATTTACTTTTCCGCTGCGTATTCTCTGTTTGTTTTTATCGCGAACGATATTCACCCCCCTATCGTTCCTCGATCCTACAATAAGCATGTCATTAAACAAGGAAGGTAACAAATTTATAGAGTTTACATCAACAACACATTACAAATACTTCCTATACCCTAAGAATCAAAGATCTACTCCATTACAAGGAGTTTACAACCAAGAAATGATAAAAAATAGTATCTACAATCAATACACAAAAAAACGAGGAGTTAGAGATGCATATCAATGGAACGTCGGTTTTCTTAGTTGCTCTCTTTGCTCCAACGGTGGACGGATCGTCGGAGATGCCTTCTTGGTGTAGATCTAGGGTTCCCCCAAGGGAGATAACCCTTCTCCAAGCTTAGGAGCGGAGCCCTAAGCAAAAGATATGAGAAAAGGGGGAATAACCCCCTTTCATAGGGTTGTTGCCCTGCTCTGCACGGCCGGCTGCACGACTATGTAGATTTGCACGGTCGTGCAGAGGAGGACACCGCCAAAGGCCACGGGCAGGGCACACGAATAGGCACACGGCCGTGCACAAGTGCACGACCGTGTAGGGCTTCCTGTTGGAGAAATTCACAATGCTAAGCACATGGTTGTGCAATATTGAACGACCAAGAAGGGATTGCCACAGGTTACCCATACGGTCATGCAAAACTACACGGTCATGTAGGGGTTCTTGCTGGAAATCTACACCTTCTCTTACACGACCATGCAAGGTGTCACACGGGTATGCATCAGGGCTCACGATAGTGTGAGCCCTGTTTCTGCCTTGTGTTTTGGAATTCTTCCCATTTTACTCCGTTTTCACTCCAGAATACATCCTGTTATGAAAACTATGCAAAGAGTAGATCTCCGCATAAAATATATAAAAGTATGTCATTATAATAAGATAAAATGTAATAAACGTATATTATACTCGTGAATAGTAAAGAGATATGCGTCAAAGCATGCATAAAAATATAAGCTTGGAAGTTAATGAGAAGTCCAAGTTGGATTAGATAATTGGCAGCTAGATGAAAGTCTTAGCAGAACTAGGCATATGGAAGTCCCGGTTGGGATCAAGGGAGTGGAAGTCTTTGTGGTGCTAGAGAATGAAAGTCCTGGTTGTGAACTAGGAAATAGAAGACCTAGCAGGGTTAGACGATGGAATATTTTGTTGGGAACTAAGTAGTGAAAGTCCTAGCGGGACTAGGTAGAGGAAGACATAGTTGAAACTAGACAAACTCAGTTGGAAACTAGGTTAAGTCCAAGAGAGTTAGTTAGGAGCTGAACACTTGACAAAGGAAGAAGTCTCAGAAAAGTAAACTCTAAGCAAGTGAATATAGTAGGTTAGGTAAATCAAGTACTAGATTTTGCATTTGTACTTATTGGGTAACCGAAATCATGGTCCGATCGACCAAAAAGTCCAGTCGACCAGAAGTTGTTGTGATTGGGTGCACACAAGTCAGTGCTCCGATATATTTTAACTTAGCTCCAAGCAATCGGAAGGTCAAAACTTAGCTTGAAGAGGATTGAGTTTGCATCTGGTTCAATGAAGGTCCAATCGACCAAAGGAGCATCCTATCAACTAGAAGAGTGTTGATCGAGCTCTATAAAAGGCGAGTCGAGGAATCATCTTCCAATAACAACTTCAATTAAACTTTATATTCTAAGTGCTCGAAAAGATCATCCAAATCCCCACGGGAGTGCCCAATTAGGTAGAGAGTGACAAATTTGCTTTAATGGAGCATGAATCAATTTTCAACAGATGCATACCCTTGGGAAAAAGCTTCTCGCACCCCCTAATCACTTAGCCGTAGAATATAAGCTGACTCAGTGATTTATCTCCCTTTACATAACCTGGGGACGAGTTGTGAGGAGCACCTGGGGTGAGGATAATCATCTTCTGCTACAATCGAAAAGAACATCCAAGTTTAGATGGTGTGTTCTAGTAAGATCCAAACTTCAAGACTTCCAAACATATCTACAAATTTGCTTGTTTTAATTCTCTTGTTATTACTTTTGTTATTATCATTGATTGTGCCTCACGCAATTTGTAAGGGATTTCTCCTCCTCTGAAAGGTTTTAAAAAGCGGGAAAAAAAATACTAGTGCTCACATTAAGACATAGCTTTAGATGTAGCACCCAGGGGTGTGAACCATGTAAAATTTATAGGTTTTTAATATTTTTAGTTGTTTTTATTATTCTATTATACAAAACTAACTTTTATAGAAAAGAAAAAGAAAGATGAATATACTATTCACCCCTCAGCGACAAATGAAATCCTACAACTAGATCGTTAGAAAGATAATAGTAGGAAATCTAATTGACTGAAATTGAAATTGAAATTTAATTATGAGTTGACTGAAGTGGCAAGTCAAAGGACTAGGGTTTGAAGTTTGGATCATTCCAGATAATTAGTGTGTAATCCAATTGAGTAATAGCTGAGTAAACTAGTTAATTGTTACTACAGATAGAAAGCAAAAAATTTATTACTACTTGACAATAATTGAATATTCAACGACAGCTACACAACAATTGATTGATGAGTGCAAACCAATCAATTGATAAATTGCAAACCAAATTACAACTAGACGTTTTGAAGACTATAAAAGGGGAACTCAATGAAAACTTTCAAGACTGGCAAAATAAATATGGATTCACCTTATTAGAAGCCTATTGTAAGCTTTGTAATTGTTGTCTTGTACTTCATTACAATCATTATGCTTGTAAAACATTTCTCCACCTTTAATAATTGATGAAAAAGGAAAATCTATATATTATTTCTTTCCATGAGTGATTCATCAACAAATCATAAGGCGTGAAATAAAAACGAGGGATCACCAAGCCATAATAAATTAGCGTGTTAACGATTGTGAGTACTTGCTATGATTATCCTGTTACTAATGCTTATACATCCTTACTATGGAAATAACAAGAGAAATTTGTAAATCACAAGATAAGTTGTGTCCAAAATCTGATACAAAGTTACTCCAATTGGAACGACAGCATACATTCAACATTTGAAAAATAATATATTGTGAAAAGAACATGCAAGAACAGCGCAGTTTTCAGTATGCTAAACAAGAATAACAATGGAACCGAGTAGTTTCCAATAAATTCTATATCGCCAAATCCTTAACGGGATTACTATAGCTTGTGCATTTGCTGCCGCGTATACTCCCAAAGTGCTATGGCACCACTAACATGAACATTGAGTGACCTGATGATCCCCAGTTGAGGAATCTCAACACAGCCATCCAGTGCATGAATAATATCAACAGGAATACCTTCCTTCTCACGGCCTAAGACCAGAACCTGCCAGTGAATGAGGTGTATCACTAGTGTACAAGATTCCATCGAATTTGAGTAGGCAATGAGCAAAATATTGCTTACTGTTTTTGTAGGGAAGGAATACTGATCAAGGCGTGTGCTGTTTGACGTCTGCTCAAGGCCCAAGATAGAAAAACCTTCTTTTCTTTTCTTTTCCAGGAAACCTCTGATATTGGAAATTGGAACCTCTATAATAGGTACCCATTTCTCAGCTGTCACACTGTGGGAGAAGCATTTGTTGAAGACTGGATTCTAAAAGGAATTTACTCATGCATAAAACACATTCAAATCTAAGGAATCAACCGATGACAGGGCTTGGATGTTTCAATGATATATTTGGGTTAAGTTTCTTCTCTACGATGAATACATTCTTCTGGAACTCCAACAATGAAAACAAGCAAACATAAAACCAAAAATTTTCAGATGTCATGTTCGCTAACAGTTGATAAACAAAATATGGCCTGTCTGATCGAGTAGCATGAAGAGAATGACTTACCAGTTAAAAATTAAAATAACATGTTTTCAAGACATGAGGAGATTTCAGATGTTTTACCTCATATCCCTACTGATCTTACAAATATTGATAGGAACTTTAAAAAAAAGCAGGCTAAATGAATTTTGCTGGACACCTTAAACATAGATACTTCAAAATTTTAAATTATCTTATTTTCTGATACCATTTTTTTTTATTTATTAAAATTTTCATCAACTCATATTGTTCCTCAATAGGGATACTGAAAAATTTGCTTCAACACCACCTAACAAAAAGGATTTCAAATTAAGTGTGGAGATATGTGTTATCCGATCACAGTTTGCTAGTTCCAAGGAGAATAGAATTTGATTTTCTTAAATAAAATTATGGAACTCAATCTGCATAAATGAAGTTTTAGACTACTGTAACTACCTTAGAAGGATGACAAAAGAAGAAAAATCTAACCTGATAAGTTGGAATTGCTTGTCCTGTAGAATGCTAGCATCGGCAATAACCAAACCAGCTGCTTTAAATATCTATCCCCAAAAGAAATCCTTTCAAGTTTAATTCAAGAGAACACTATGCAGTCCAGCACATGCAAATAATAATTACCTCACAAGTTCGTGCTAAGCCAGCAAGATTTGGTATACGGTCAATCAACGAAGCTACAAGAATAAACTGTTGTTTCTGTTGTCTTATTCTCTCCAAAGCTTGATTCCTAACTTGCAACACCGAGCCAAAAAGCTGGTCTTCCTTCTCGAGGTCTGAACACAGCATGGATCCTAAATGAGTTATGTTTACAGTACCAGTTTAATCAAAGATATAAAAGAAGTTTCATTTCATGGATCTTATTACTACACAACGTAAGCTAACATCTTATAATTGTCGAGAAATTGCATCAAAACTATCTAGGAATAAAAGAACTACTACATGTTTTCTATCCAAGTATCAGACTTCTATGTTTTCGACATGTAGATACATGACCTGTGACAACTAGCATAGGTGAGAAAGAAGAAAACTACAATGCACATACAACTCTAGAGGGAATGTTGCGTATTGGTAAAGCACCAACAATAACACTGACAATCGTGTCATTAATGAATTTAAGCATCTAAATTATTAAAATAAGATGCCATAGGAAACTAGGGGTTTCCCACAGAAAAGATGTCTCCAAGAAGAAATTTACCCGAGAGTAATCTTGGAAACTCAACATCACTAGCCATGGCAATACTATCATCGTCAATAGAGGGCATAACTTCCTTCGGCAGTGTGATTTTCCTCTGGAAATCCAAGTTAATATCCTTCAACATTGCTTGTGGTTCTTTAGAACTGCCATCAGATAATTCTGCCATGTCTTTGCACATATTTGTAGCATCAAAATGCTCATTCTTAATGATCATGGCATCCTTAGCCATGGAGAATCTAAGATCCTCTCTCACACCCTATATGTAGGGATGAAACATCAATAATTAACAATAAATATACAAGAGATCCAGATAACCAGTACTTACATTTAAAAAGTTCATTACTTTTTCCATCAGTGAAATAGGCACACATTCAAACTCAGATCCCTACGCAAGGAGGAAACGGACCTTTTAAGAGTAAAGAACCTAAAGAACCCATCTTTTATAGTGAAAAAAATTATCCATGACACTACGTCATTTAAGACACATCTAGCTAATTGTATAACAGAAATTTGATAACTTAAAGGGGAACTAGGAACTTATAGAGTTGAATATATTTAACCTCTTTCTGGACATCAAACACACCAGAAGGGGTTGCAGATAACTTGGGATCAAAAGCATTAAGCAGGCCTTCCATTGATGCCCTTAACCTGAATGAAAACAAAGATAAATCATCAAGTGCTAAGATAATGCATAAAAAGAGGTTGATGAATGAGCTATGTTCCAGAAAAATGTAGTCAATGCTTCATTATCTTGCAACATATTCCAACGTAGTAAAATAACCACTTAAAATCAAGAATATTTCAGCTTTAAACACAGAAAAATAATAACATTCAAGCCTTTTATATCACGGAAGTTACCTATAAGAACAATAACCAAATTTGAGTCATGCTCAGGAAATAGAGAAAACATCGTGATTAGAAGTGCCTTTTACTGTAAAATCAATTGATTAAATTCCAATAAAAAATTAGAAGTGCATTTGATGTACAACTTCACACTGTTCATACACCACCTTCGCATTGCCAGGACATGGACATCCATACAATTCCATATGTGGTGAAATTCAGATTGACCACAGAGACTCAGTTCCTCCTCCACAACATTTGAGGTCACCTCTCATTAAAATTCCAATGTATCCAACCTAGTGGAATGTTTGATGGCAATCAAATCATCATTATAGGACACAAATTTAATAGAAATAATTATCTCCAATAATCCCAATTGGTGATCATGAGATATGAAGCCAACGAAAGGGTGATTTACCAACAAGATAGAAGAAAATTTTCTTCATTTTGGGACAATAGGAGAATTATCAAAAGCAATGAGGAAAACTTATTCATATAAATAGGATATCTCAAAGTTCTTTGAGATAGAAAATATTCTACATGATTTGCAGCAAGGAGAAATGACAGTGACCCAATATTTCAACACTCTCACACACTCTTGGTAGTAGGTTAATATAAGCGAAGAATATTCACAGAGTTGCCCTGAAGACAAAGTCTAAGTATAGGCAATTTGATAAAAGAAAAAAACATATAAATTAAGAAAAACCCAATATTGTTAACATTGTCACGAGCTTGGTCACAATAAGAAAACATGTTGGTAGATTCAAGGGAAACTTGCAAATTGTTGTTGTCTAGTATTGGATTAACTTCAACTTACAAGGACTTCTTATGCCAAGAGACTCCTCATCTCCATGACTTCACTAACCAAGAATCCTTTATGCTTTCAAGACTTCAACTACCTAAAGTTCGATCACCACTGCCAAGTATCTAGTCCTCAATGACGTACCGGACTTTCTTCATGTGTAGTCCTCGTTGACTTGCTTTGACTTTTCATCAACGACCAAACATCATATCCACCTTGAGATGTTTGGACTTCCATTTTCCACTCTCTTATTGGATTTTTCATCGCCAACACTTATTGAACTCTCATCTTCCAGGTTTCCAATCAACCTGAACCCACTTAGATTTCCATATAAAGCACTCGATAAACCTTGACTTAGGAGCCGATTATATCAATAATCTCCCCAACAATCTCCGAAACATGTTTCAATAGCAAACATATTACTCAAACATCAAAACACAATTCATACTATGGTCATTCATGATCACAAGACAATTGCATCAGGAACAAGTTCTTATGAAACATAAGCTTTCAACATGCAAAAGGCGATGCGTTGGAAAACAAGCATAGATAAATAGCAATATTAACATCAAACCAACGTAGTTGGAAAACAAGTATGGATCAAGCCAAATAGTTCCATAACTTTCTTGAAAACTAGATGCTCAATTAATAAATGATTAGGAAAAAAAATTAATAACAAAATACAATCATCTAGAAAATAAATAAATAAATAAAAAACATACTTGACACAGTCTGTATTTTCTGCCAAATATAACCTCAAATCCCCAAAACACTTCTCCGTTAGCGATGCAACTTCTGAACCATTATTTATCATAATCGGCCACAATTTGCATAAAACATGATAAACAAGTAGCTGAAACATCAAAGGATGAGAAACCAAGAGAATCTAATATGATAACCAATGCTACAAAATTTCACAACTTGAATTAAGCAAATACAGTACCTGAGTAAAACCACGTAGACTGTGATGATGTGAGGTTAATAATGGAATTATTGGAGGAAATAATTCATTTAAATGTATTCTTTGCGCAACAAGGTCACTTTCATGACGTATCACATTAGTTGCTATAAATACATATGAAGAAAGTGCCTAGACAAAGCAGTCATCCTTTTAGTTGATCAGAATTGAGATGAGATTTTTAAGTCAGTAACACTAAATTACCTGTGGCCGCATGTTATAGTTGTGAAAAATAGGAATTAATTGCTCTTCGGCCTGAAACAATTATGACATAAATTACCAAATGCACTTAAGTTCCAGTTACAGTTTGCAAAGGGAAAAAAAGAGACACATAGCATTTTCCCCTTTAATAAATGCAAACATATAGATGCAGCCTTGTCAACTAAGACAATTGCAGATTAGGAAGAAAAGTGAAACTTCTTTGTGAAATGATAACAGAATCTAGATATTGCAACCTCAAGTAACTCTAGATGCTACAACATTCTATTCCAGAAATGTGTTCCTGAATTTAAAAGGGGAAAGAAATTGAAACCTAACACTATAGAAATTGGGCATATTGCCCAAAGGATGCACATAGGGGGGTTTTTTCTTTTGCTCAAATCATGCACCACAAATTGTTTTCTTCAGAACAAGCCCCTCCTTTTTATTACATACCCAAGAGACCTCGATCCAAATGGAATTAAATCCTTCTTTATAGTTTTTTTAAGGTTTGAAACTTAAGTATCTTAGACAAATAAAAGTATCATTAAATTTGCAAGACCAAAATCAATAAAAATAAATATTTTCAATTTAAATGGATATTAAGGTGTTTTCTCAATATAATGATAATTTTATACTTAATAAGAGTTCTTTTTAACAAAAATGACTAGAATATTCTAATTCAGAGGAGGCATTAGTACATTTCAAGAATCAAAATGACTTTTTTAGGCATCAAGGTATATATATACACACACTTTATGACCCTACCATTGTCAAAAAATAAATTAAATAAAATGATACAATCATTTTGCTCCTTGGACTCCTAGGAAATTACATCCAAGTTAATATAAGGTCTTTCCAAGTAGCAGGCAATTAACCCACTACCTACTACCTACAAGGTCGGTGGGCACTTAGGCAGAGGCCAAGACCATTGATATTAAAATTCAATAAAAAAGAAAATTCAATTTAAAATGGCTAATATTAATGTATTATATATTGACTCATTAATATATCAAAATTTACAAATAAGTTATAGAACATCAACGACGACAACTAAGTCTTTATCCCATTAAGAGCGGTCGGGTAAATAAGTTATAGAATGATAACCATAAGAAAAACAACAATAACAACCAAATCTTTATCCTACTAATTGGGGTCAACTATAGGGATCCTCCTATTTTACCTTGTTTTATTATTGCTAATATGTCTTCTTTGGTCTCTCTCACATCACCTATCTAAGGCATTTTATGGTCGCCTATGTATATATTCATACCATGTTAAACGCGTTCACTCGAAGTTTTTCCTCAATAGGTGCAACACAATTTTCTCTAGTTGTAGAATTTAAGAATGACCAATCTTGGCATGGAGCACTAAATGTAGTGAGAACTCTAGTAGTTATATGATTAGGTAATGTTGGGTACTCATTGATTGGGTAACATAAAGTTATAGTTTGCTTAGAGCTTCTTGTGTCTCAAGGATAGGAAGCAAAGGATCACTTGTCAAGATAAAAGTATTCATAGCATGTTGACTGTTTCTTAATGAAAGTAAATTACCAATCTACTCTTTTTCAATTAATGATCGTTGAGATTAAATTAGAAGTTTTTTGGATTTAAAAGCGATAAATTAAGGAGAGTTTCTTTTAATATTTGGCTACATGAACTTGGATTAAAGAACTAGAAATTAAACCATTCTAATAACAGACTATAATGAGATTGTAGTTTTCTTGTATCGGTCAGACTATTCAATCCAAATCTTCATTTTATGATGTCAAACTCTTGAAATATGTGCTCACAGCCTACACCCCTATAACTAATTAGGACATTTGAAACATTTTCTTTTTGGTTTAAGAACATTTGAAACTTGTAATAGATATATAAGGGAGGAATTCCCAGTATATATGATAAACCTCATAATTATAATTTCCCCTAGCAATTCCTTATTGAGACTTGAAACACTCACCAAAGATGGAAATTTTAAATAAATTTGTATTGCAAAAGTCTCTAAATACTGTCTTACAGCTGGAAGGTTGTTTCTCTGCAGGAAAAAGAAATACATATTATCAGGTAACATTTCAGGAACCACTGTGAAGAAGCATAAAAACGAATATAAACAAAATAGTAAAGTAACAGACAGTTTCAGTATTTTGAATTCTGACTCTGATGGGAACTACTTCTATGTATCATCCTTTGTTCCCATAAAAATACAGGCATTGAATTTTTTTTACACAGTGATAAACCATGCAAAGCATAACCCTTTTTTTTTGTCTTAGCCTTATAATTGTGACTGTTATAATGATATGTTCAGTTCTGCATAAGATATTATTTTGCTGCATTTGCTATGTAATAGTCATATACGCATTACATATACGTGATATTGTTCTTTTTTATTCAGAATACTACAATTTCATCACTCTTAACTTGGAACCAAAACTGGCAAAATTAAGCCTTTACTTTTGAAGGTTTTCTTTTTTCTAATACCTTATTTCTGTTATTTGCATTTCTGAAAAACACACACACGCTACCTGATTGGTATCAGAGCTAGTTCAAAGAGATGACTGCTCTAGCCTCATCTTTCTGTTAAGGTATGAAGGGAAGGAGGTAACGGTTTCATCTTCCAAACAAGGCCAAACAAATAAACTCCACCCTAGTTTTTGGGGACTGTAGGTGTTAACCAGGTCGGTCTTGAGCTGTTGGTATTAAGCAAACGAGGTATAGGCAAAAGAACAGGTCCTAACTTGGCCTTAAGGCAGGACGCCGTGATAAGACCAAGGGCACACCTGTGTGACCCAGCCCGGGGAGGAACTGCCCTGCTCTAACTTGGAGAGGAACTTCCTGTCCAAAATCTAGAATGATCCGAGTTTAGATGGCTGAAGCCCGGGAAAGAGTGATCCAAGAATGGTATGATAACGCCCGAACCTCTAACCTGGAATACCTTGACCTTGCCATAACCACAAACCAATTAGCCAATAATCTAGCTGTAGTATACGATCGAACCTGTCTCTCAGCCAGAGTTAACCTCAAGAATTTTAAACAAATCTTAGAAAGGTGTCAGGGTTTTGAGAGGGAAGTTCAAAGATTAAAAATTGCCTAGAAAAATCTAACAGCTATTTACACAGAAAATAAACCGTTAACAAAACAAGAAGTTCGGGAACTTGTTGCAGAGATAGCTCAGCAGCCAAAGCTTCTTGAAGGAGCAGCCTTGCGACTAGTTAAAGAGCTCAACAAGAAACTTAATCAAGTGGAGAACCTACTCCACAAGCTTGAAAGGTGGACTTCTTCATGAGCAATTACCTCAACACAAGAAATACTCAATCATATCGTGACACAGTAAAAGCTACAGAGCAAATAGAGTCCCCTGCCGTTGGATTCGCAAAGCCTAGCGAATACCAAGGCCCATCTTCTGGAAATTCTGCCATCATCAAGCAGAACAGCACACAACTGCAGCTACTGACCCAAATAGCTGAGTCACTTAAAGATATCCAAGTGGATCTCAAAGTCATAATTGAGCAAACCAAAGGAGGTACGGCAGTAACTCCTTTGCCTGACTCATTAATCGAAAAAGTGCAAAATCTGTCTCTCGGGCCATCGGAGAAGCCTAGAGAAGGAAGAGGAAAGCTTAGAGTCTTCAAAGACCCATATAAAATACTAAAGGAGGAACAGGAGAAGAAGCTTAAAAACTAATGGCGAACAGAACAACTTCTCAAGCTATACAACAATCCACTTCTACCCCCTTATTTGAAGATCAGATTAGAGAATACAGGAGAAATCAAAGACGCATACACAACACCCGACAAGCAACCAGGAGGTTGGGCAGGAGACTTATTGGCGGAACCATCCTGCAGCACACGCTTGAACAGCAAATTGATCCTTAGCTACAACTCAAATTATCTATGCAGGAAAGGGCTGCAGTAGTTCCGGCGGAAGCACTGTACCACTCCCGGAGAAACGACGAGCACCATCGGGTCTATATGCATAGATCCGAAGAAGCTATCCTAGTTACGGATGGTAACCAGCAAGACCGTATGTTTATACAAGAAGATAGTTACAACCAACTCCAGAGAAGTCGGATGTAGTACATACACCTTGGAGTGCTCCACGTACACATCCAAACTCTTCATCGGCGAGAAGAGGGAACTATGGCCTTGATTGTGTTCCGAGATAATCGCCGGTTAGGAGATCAGGCAGTCCTAGCCACTATGGAAGTTGACTTAGCCCGAGGAAGTCAACTTGTGTATGTTATACCTGATATTATGCTAACAATTGGCGACTTCTACAGAAACATTCAGGTATCCATCCTCACAAGAGGATATGAGCAATGGTGCAATGACGAGGCGAATTTATTAATAACAAGAGGTCTTGTCGAAAGACTCTCCAACACTTCTAATGTGGGATTTATATATGAAGTGTAGGGAGTTGTAGACTACTTGACCAGTCATGGGGTCCGCGCATTACCTGGTAGAAGATACTCAACTGCTGCCTTGCAAGGATTAAATTGAGTCATTAGGCCTGCCCAGGTCAATATTCCCATGCGACCATCAGAAGTGGACAACAGAAAACTAATGGACGGAAGTATTGCGTTAAGCTTCCGAAATTAAATAACAGCACCAGCACGACCCTCCAATTACAATGGGAATGATGAAGAGTTACACAGTGACGAAGAGGAGATCTGATCTTCCCATACTTTGGCCGTTCTTATAGAAAAAGTTCCTGGAGTCCTGACTTATGAGGACTATGAGGAAGAGCAGACTGCACCTCTCGACGATCCTCACCCTTTCATTCTGGCACGCAAACTATCCCCAACTGCCACTCTTATAAAATGAAAAACCTCTGGTGCTGTAGGTTTTGATCTAGCAGCCGACAAGGAATGTGTAATAGTACCCAGAGGGCTAGGCAGAGTAACAGCCCTCAGCTTGGAGATTCCCTGGGGGCCATATGGTCTCCTTGCAGCAAGGTCCAGCGCAACCTGGAAATATGGCCTCGACATTGGAGCTGGAGTTATTGACTGTGATTATCGTGGCGAAATTATTATAATGGTTGTCAATCA
>JBAMIB010160837.1:0-13207 GCA_037177415.1 Kaempferia rotunda
TTCACGTATGCCGGAAGTCTGCTTCCCTCGGCCCCTTGTCCTCGCTGCCTCGTCCACGGTCCCTCGGATGCGCCATCTTTCTCCGGATATCAGGTCATCTCAGAGTCATCTCCATCATCATGTCAGAGCTCCAAGCTCTATGGACTTCTCCTCAACATTGCCAGAGCTCCACACTATGGACTTCTCCTCAACATTGCCAGAGCTCCGCTCTATGGACTTCTCCAACCTGCACCTATACACTTGCACACTCCATAGGTATATCAGTACACAATGCAAGTCCTAACTTAAACTTTGCCCAAACTATCAAAACCATGGGTCCCAAATATTGCTCCAACAATAACTGCTACTTGGGTGAATAACTTAGAGAACGTTCAGACATATGACTTGTTCTCTGTAGAGGTTTATCTTTAAGAGGCAGAATATCAATTGGTGATGATTTTGAGATGTTAAACTAGTATTTCTTTGCCTCCTTTTCTATTGCTTGTCACTAGAGGTTTCCAGAACCTTAAATAAAGAAATCACGGTGTGAGGGTTTACAAGGCAATGGTTAGTCGACTCAGCTAACATTGTCTTCAGCAAGTAGCTCTAGACCTTATCTACATGATCATTTACTTAAGGTCTTGAAGACTATATTTTAGATCTGAGTACTCGTCCTTTTGTCGATATTTATTAGAGGACATTTATGGACTCTGTTATGAGAGTTGTGGAGATACCCTCTTAAAGGGTAAATTTTCAATTAAGGGGTTGAGTGACTATTTAGAGTTTGGATTGTCATTCTCGTGTTGTGGATATCTGAGTACTCATATATGTTTTTGGATGAAATCTTTAGCTTTCCACCTGGAAGATAAGTGAAGTTTGTGATTGGGTTATTATCGGATATAGTTTCGATACTCGTTGTTAGAGGAAAGATGGATGATTTTCTTTTACTGTATCATTGTACATAGAGCTATCAGGTGTGATTAATGACGATGATGATTGGAGATTGTTGGTGCAGTGAGATTAGATCTTGTGATATGTTATTTTCTGTTGATCTATTGGTGGATGGTTGATCTGATGGTCTATTATTAGGTATTTGTCTTGATAGTATTAGGGGAGTATCACGTGTGTGATAATTGTAGATTTCAGGATTAGTATTAGGTGATTAGATTATAAATAGTCTGTCAATGATCTTACAATTAAGTGTTCCTGAGGTACGGATATTATGAGTTCTTGGTAATACCATTAGGGGTTACCAATGTTTCGGTTGATTTATGGATATAGTCAATCGGGTATACCAAGAATTGTTGGATCAGTTGTCATGTCTCCATTGACTATATTTTGATATGTTCCCTATCCAGGGTGGATCATGAACAAGATCTTTGCATAGTTTTGAAGATGTGTTGACGAGAATGTCTCCATGCGAAGTCTGTAAATACACATTCTTGGTAGCATATGTGGGTTTCGTAGTGTTCAAAGTTTTAAGCCTTTATTCTTCAGAGGAAGATCATTCTCTGAGTTTATCTCGGGTTTTATCTTATTTCCTGAAGAACAATCTTTTATATATGGTATCAGAGCTTGGTGTTTTAATGAAAGGCTAAAAACATTATTCAAGGCAAAGGTAAGGGATTATTATTACTGTTCAAATATGCTTATCTCTTAAAATTGGGAATTTTATTGAATTATTATATTAAGAAAGAGGTCACGGGTTGAAAGGTGGAGACTCGACATGCATCCTCCGTCCGGTGTTCCGGGAGGCTAGTAAGTACGTAAGACGGTAAGCCTGAAGACCCAAAAGATCAGATATTCTTGATATAGTTAGTTCTTTAAAACAATCCCAATAAAGAAGGTTGAAGTGATTTAATTTATGGGTATTGTGATAAAGCGACCGAATTTGTTAACTGATTGTAAAAGACTGCCGTGCACATAAGTCTCTTTAAGGAGTCTTTGCCAGTCAGGTGAGCATGAAAGTTTTATAGATTCCTAAGCCGTAAGCAAAACTTATAAATAAAACACTCTGTGATGTCCGAAAAACTTGAGCAAAACATAAGAGAATGGTATAATAATTCCCGAGCTAAAAGCCTTGAATATCTTGATCTTGCTGAAACACAAGAACCTAAGCTTTGTGAAGTAGCCAATAATTTAGAAGTAATACATAACCGTATCTGTTTGTTGTCAAAAGTCTCTTTGAAATATTTCATTTCCCTGAAAGAGGAAAATAAAGAGTTAAGAAGTGAAATTTGTGGATTACAAGGGATAGTATCTTCTTTACAGCGAGAAATTAAAGGACATAATCCTTTAACAAAATCAGAAATAAAAACCCTGGTGCGTGAGGTGATACAGCAACCAAAGCTTGTTGAAGAAGAGGCCTTAAAATTAACAGAAGAGTTGAAGAGAAGTGTGAAAAAGGTTGAGTATATTCTTGGGGAAGTTAAAGCATTAATAGGCGGATGACCTTGGAGGAGCAAAAGGAAAACCCTGATTATAAGAAAGCTTTAAAAGAAACAGAAGCTATAGATACACCTTCATATGGTTTTCTTGCTCCAATAGAATTTAAAACTGCTTTTGATATACAGAGAGCAATAATTAAGCAGAATAATACTCTTCTATCTCTTGTGATAAATCTGACAGTACAGGTTTAGGAGCTGCAAAATTTGATTAAAAGATCTCCTACTCCGGTAACGGTACCAACAACTTCTTCAAAAGAACTTGAGGATTCCATAACAGACCTGACAAAAAGCCTTGGTGGTTTAAGTTTAGGAAACGGAACGATCATCCCGAAGAAGAAAGGATCTATCCTTGTTTTCAAAAATCCTGCTGATATTTTAAAGAATGAACGAAAAAAATGAGCACTTCTGCCAGAACATCTTCGGTGAGGCCACCAACAGTTATATCTACAGTAGCAGCAATACCAAATACGGAGGATCAAATTCGTGATTACCGACAAAATCAAAGAAGATTGTATAATTTACAGAGACGACTAATGCCAAATCAACAAAGATTTCGACGAGCAATTGAAACACAGATAAGTCCTGAAACCCAGCTAGAGGTATCAAGAACACAAAGAGCAGGTATGGTACCAGCTGAGATTCTTTATTCAACAGGTTATAGACCAACCCTTCATCGTGTCTATCAACACTATTCTGAAGAAGATGTTCTATGTGTTGAAAGCAATCAAGTTGATCTTCCACTTGTTACTGAGCAAAGACATCAAACCCTACGTGAAGCAGGCTTTCAACATATTCATATTGGTCTTCTTATGATCAGAATATATACTCTTCATCGAAGGAATACTGGTGTCATGGCTTTAGCTGTTTTAAGGACACCCGATGGAGGGATGATAGATCCATAACATGAGGCCGAGACTACACAGACTACCTTACCTTTTAAGTGCAAATAATGGATGATAGCACTTAATTCCGAGAAAGAGGCACTTTACACATCAGACAAGCTAGCATACAGGCATGCCAAACCATATGGTATAGGTTATAAAGTTGAAAAAGGACTACAGTATCACATGGGGCATGTTACTTTTTATAGCGTACTACATAGGTATGGGAAACGTGACTTGTTGCATGCATATGAATCTACTAATACCATGCCCGTGTATACTTACATTAATTGCAACAAATTGGAAATAAACTTGTAACAGAAGCACACTACCGCTTAGGACATAGTATAGCTTATATACGAGATGTTAGGATTGTCAACCTTTCAAAACCAATTTCTACAAATGAAATACTCCATGACTGGTTATTAGTAGCACAAAAACCACTTAATGCATAGACAAATTACAAAGAACACAAAGGGAATGGTACAAAAGAAAAAACAACATCAAGCAAAAAAATCTGATCTTAGATTATTCAGAAAGATTGCTTGTGTCTGGGTCATCCAGAGAACAATTCAGTTATGTTGCCCTCAAACACATCCATTGTTATCCATCAGCTTGCCTCCACTATTTGTGACGATCCATAATACATGCATGTGATAGTTTACCCCTCCTTTTATAGAGAACAGAACATGCATATAAAACATATTAGTAGTTACTGAGTGTCACTTTATTGGTTTGCTACTCCTAAATTCCAGGGTTGAGAATCACTAGGTCAGGTTGGATCTTCGAATTGGGATGAAGGGCAATCAGTTGTCTGCATTGCTATCTAAGACTGGACTGTATCACAAAAACAAGAATTTGGCAAGTTTCACAGGCTAATGATATCACCAAGTCGACAATACACTTGGTCAGGTTGATGAATCAACAAAGCCACCAATTTGCTCCAACATTATAGAAATAGCCTCAAGTCATTGCTCCCACGTTCCCTAATAGGGGTTCACTGCCCAATCACCTCAACACTCCAACCCCTATTAGTTCATCTGATAGGATAGCTCATTAATTAGATTCCACAACTCCAACATACCTAAACATATAACTTCGTAAAACTCCAAATACTGCACAACTTACAATGTCCAAATACAATAACCTCTATATATAATTGACTGACATAAGAGGACTCGATCAAGAATAACTTGAATAGATACAACACAATCCATTGCAGAAACAAACTGAGTGAGCAGACATGGGAAAGGGCTTTGTGCTGCACACAGAATTATAGTAACATATAATCACTTACTATCTAGGAGCAATTAGATATAGCTCCATTGAAAGATAAAATGAGAGAAAATAGTTTATAATGGCATGGACATCTTCAAAGGTGACTAATAGAATTTAAATGAATTGAATAAATCAGAATTGAAAGTTTAAGGAATAGAAGAAATGAAGAATAACAAAGAAGACTTTAGTGAATGTAATGAAAACTTAGTTTAATAGTAAAAATGATATAGTCTTGCATCTAATTTAGTAGAGAGAAGATCCACGTGGCCAATTTCAAATAGTTGAAAATTACAATGGCAATGAATAATGATCTGATCAGTTATAACTACATCTTATCATTTTAATATCATGGCACAGAACAGTACTTGAGAAAACATTGACCCTTCGTAAAATGGTATTTCATTAAAAACAACCATAAACTGTAAGTTGGACTATTTAAGGATTCTATTAACATTGCATGTTATGGGGAAGTTAAAATATAGAAACCTAAATTATTTAGATATTGATGGCAATGCAATTAATGAAATTAACATTGTTCTATAACCATTAGCAGTTTAGGTGAGGGTCAAATACCTTCCAGGTAAGACCTTGGCAATTTCTGCCCATTTATTTCCGTACGCATGATGTGCATTCATGAGAATAAGCTCCTCCTCTTCAGTCCAAGCATCTTTCTTTAGCATAGGATTTAGATGATTATGCCACCTAAATCATAGATTTTTGTTTTCATAAAAATAAATCATCAAACTAAACGTGCATTTAGTAAATATATTACTGACTAAAAAATTCAGTAAAAAATTGTGAAAATTCTAGTTTTTCTATTAAACATCCTAAAGAATACACAGGTTGGAGATAACTGGAAGCGAAGACATAAAATGAATTCATAATTTTGTTATAACCACTTAAGAACATGAAGAATAATTTACAAATCATTCTAGAGCCCTTGTAATGATAATCTATAGTGATGCCATGTGTAGATGATGGAAAATCTTAGTACAGCCTCATAAAGTTGGTCTCTGAAAATGTATTTAAACCACTCCAGGTGCATGTCACAGGGTTTAGGGTAGTGATATAGACCACCTGGTTTCAAGTTGTGGCAAATGGTAGTGATAAATCTCTTGTTTCGTTAGGAACAAACAATAGGTCAGAGACAGGATGGTCAACCCAAGGCCTTCAACAAATACCACAGTTGAGAGATCTACCCTATCAATGCACGATCGGTTTGACTCGATGAAAATACCAAGAATCTAGTGTGGGAGATAATTTTGGTAGGTGGGGAATCGAAGACAGTGAAAATGTTATTCCTAGAACAAATTCTTAGGGATCCATTTTCTAAAGTTGATGATATTCATTTACCTCTCTCGACATTGTTTACCAATACGACCTGGAAGAGACTTTGCAATCACGGACCATTTTGTGGGTCCATACTTCTCTACAAGACTGGTAATCTTCTCATCTTCCTTAAATCACAGGAAATAAAAAAAAAGTCTCTTAGAACATTAAATCCTAAAGCCTTACCAAATTCAGAAATGAAGGAAGAATCAAACCTCAGTGGTCCATGGGCCTTTAATGAGTTCAGGATTGAGAACCTTTTGCCACCGATGAAGACATTGGACCTCAGTTCTATCAGGAAAAAATTCAGCTGGAAAGGAATGAAGCATGACTCGTATATCAGATGCATAAACTACAGAATTGCATGTAAATGCCCGAAATGTTATAGCTTATTATAATGGATGCCAAAACTTGCATGTTTGATCCTTTGTGTTCAATGCCTTCTGCAATGAGTGGTAAATTACGATATCTATTATAATTAAAGAACATTATCAACTTAATAAACAGGCCAATGGTAATATATTAATTTTCCAAATCCTTTTAACCAACCATAAGCTTTTCTAGCTTTCATTTTTGGATCCCACCATAAGTGGCTCATCAAAAAAATTACAAGTTTCTATTGGCATTTATCCATCACCACCAAACAGCGATGACGAAGCTTCTCCTCATGACATGGACAGCTCTGCATAGATTTACATGCATCAGAGAGCTCACCAGGAGTTGACTCGGGGAGGCCCATCCAATGCAGTCACCATATGTCCCAATGGTAGAATAAACAGAGAGAGTAAAAAAGAAAGAAAAGTTGAGAGAAACCCGTCTCGCTGAGCATATACCTGGATATTTATAAGTCCAAGAGGGCAAAATACATGTATAGATATTGGAAAAGTGGGAAGAGATCATGGGAAAGTGGGGATAGTGGCCCATGTCTGCAAATGGCTTATCGAGCCCGACTATAAGAGATCAACCAGAATGAAGGGCTTGGCCTGGATGGCTCAGTCTAGAGACTTGACTCGGAGTGAAACAACTCGGACTAGCTTGGCAGCTTGGCCAAGAGTGGCTAGAACAAGCATGACTTGGATAATAGTGACTCAGCATGATGACTTGGTCAGATTTGGGTGGGGCCATGTAGGCATGTCTTGCTGACCTTAGAGTGTATTGATATTAACTAGTCTAAAGAACTTGAACAATAACACCATTCTACACTTACGTCAACACATACTCCAGGAGCACAAAAGATGCTAAGTAGATCCTTACCCGGTATCATGTGATGAGACATTACACGGACATGAATGGCCTGATATTCCCAATTTACTCCTCCATTATCTTCTCCACTCCATATTGGATCCACATTCCTCTCTCCAACCACAACCTCACTTAGATCAATTGTTGTGTGTGAGCATCCAACACTATGTAAAACATGACAAGGTCTTGGTTGCCAATGCTTGTACTTTCAAACGACATAATATTCAGGCCACTACATTCCATCAACACTTGACCACAAACCTATACTCATAGTACTCATCTGATCTACATACTCCTTGTGCAATAGTACATTTATTATTCCAATATTGCATATATTATTTATGACGATGACAATATTTTCTTTCTTTAAACTCTTTATCAATTTCTTAAATTTAAAAACCCTAAGGCAATATTTAATAGAGAAGATAGAATAGAATGAGAATGAAAATATAGATAAAATGGAATCACAAGTGGAAAGATCCACTCCTTTCCTTTGGTTGATTGTATTAATAGAAAGGAATGTAAAGCAAAATAACTTACTATGTACTGGGTTTGGTTACATTAATAAAATGGAATGAAACTAGAATGATTCATTCTACTTCAACTTAGTTAGTCTATCGTCAAGGGGCATGGTTGCTAAGCCCAACTAGCATGTCCTATCCAAGTCATTTTACTCACTTGACCAAGATCACTCACCCTATCTGATCCAAGTTGTCCAACAGTTAGTCTCATGTGTAGCCTAGCGAATTTGGTTGACCCATCAAGTCGACCTGTTCAAGCTGCTCAGCATGGCCAATCTATTATCGACTTAACAAGTATTATATCAAAATGTGTCATATAAACCGTACATGAGATCAGCGCTTAAATATAGCAAATTGGATAACGATAAAAGCCCTTATATGCAAGAATTGTGACCAAAACCAAATTTAAAAAGTGAAAATTTGCATGTTTGGCTGCTTCAGAGGACCTAAAAGGTATAAATCAAAACCTAAACATTAATAAAAACCCTAACGTAAAACCTAAACATTCAATGTTCTATCATCATGAGTTTACCGCCTAAACAACCAACACAAATCTACAGGAGGCATTGTTAAGCTCTAGTAAACTTCATCGTGGATCAAAATCTCCACTTAACTCATATATCCTACTATCTAGTTTTGTCATTCTTACGTTCATTCTTAGACAATTCCCCCATCACCAGACAATGGATAACTTAATTCTACACCATTTTCTACTATCATTATCTGTGATGTGATGTTGTTTTTAGATGCATGAAACCACAACTAATTTCAAGTAGTGTTGTTTTCATACAATAAAATGAATGTTGATTTGATGATAACACAATAGGATACGACTACATTCTCCTGTGTTGCCTTATGATAGTAGTAATAGCTGTTCTATTTGTTGACTTCTCCATGAATAGTATGCTTGTCCCAATAGTGATAATATCTCTCAATTTTTATAGACCAATCATATTGTGCTGATTCTTTTGATTTATATATATTGAAATACCTGATGATTTCTTTGTTGGTATAATTTGGGGCACAAGTGGTACATTCCAAAATGATAAGACTGTCTAAATCTATAGTGATGCCTATAATTGTCTGTTTTGCTAACCTTAAATTGCAATTAGTCTAACGACTATGAGAAGGAAATTCCATGAAACATGTATGAATTGACTCTTTATTGTAGCATCATGAACTTTATTAGTTTCAGCAATTTCGAAGTGATAAATCCAAAGTTCTCAAATTTTTTATGTATCAACAAAAATAGTAGTCAAAATTTTGATTAATCATAAATGCCACATATAATTGTTAATATGACTATTATAGACCCTAAAATCCCAAGATTCAAAACTATAATCTAATCCCATGGAGCCATCATTGTTCTTAGGAAGAAGAAGCAGCAGCAGCAGCAACAACAACAACAACCAAGCCTTATCCCACTAGGTGGAGTCGGCTTTGTTCTTGAAAGCAACCTCTACAAATTTACTAAAGAGTATTCATGTCTACAACCTTAATATTGTTGGCAATACCCTCTATTATGATTTAAAAATCTAATCTAAGACCACTTGAGTGACAAGCACTACCTTAATGAAGAATGGTCACTTCATTGAGTTCATTCTATTAGAAACCTGAGTTCCTACTCTCATAAATTTGTTTGGAGGGTGAGTGGTAATGATGCCCTACGTGTCCTATGTCAAAATTTTTAATAAATTATGAATTTTGAGTTGAAATTAGTGCCTTATTACTTATGGAACTCGAATCATCATCAAATAGATGCATCTACAATTTGATTAAATCACGAACAGATATCTCATTTAACAAGAGATAATGAAGTTACTTCATAACAATTGGTCATCAG
The DNA here is from genome assembly GCA_037177415.1 of Kaempferia rotunda. NCBI lineage: Eukaryota > Viridiplantae > Streptophyta > Magnoliopsida > Zingiberales > Zingiberaceae > Kaempferia > Kaempferia rotunda. Next base: position 9,521 of record JBAMIB010160837.1, read on the forward strand.
CTTGAGTCATCCACATGTTGTCAACCCTTTCAGTCATGCATGGAGGACATAGAAGAATATTGACAAGTGAGTTCTGGTGGATGTTCATGGTCTCTTCATTAAAAGAAAGAGCCATGACAAGTGCCATCAGCTCATCACTATTATAAGAAGGAAAATGCCACCAAATTATATACCAGTATGAGGCTTCCATAAACAGATTACAGGCTCATAATGGCACAAGACAAAACTTTTGAGCTCAACCGTCTAGACAAGACCGACCTAATTAAGAACAGGTTTAATATGCATTTATCAACAAATAACATGACAGTTGGCACACCTATATGGACTTACTTTTCTAAATTAAGTCTACTCAATGCTGAATTGGCTTGGACACCAAAGAAATCTTACAGATAAAACACCATAACTTCTGCAAGATACCACATGACTGGATGAAACCCATCTTAGTCCAGATGAGCTGCCAATTAAGACCTAAATTGGTTCCTGAATCCCAGCCTGTAGGAAGAACAAATCTTAACCAATACAATTATAATTCCCACCAAAAATTTTGCATCGTTACCTACAACCAACAAATATGCTTCCTGACATTGAGTTTCTTTCTGATTTAGTTGTCTTGCAAAAAAATTAATTTCATGCGACCAAGAAATTACTAAACTTTCTTTCATGAATAGGTAAACGTATCAAGTCAGAAAAGGTTAAATCATTATATGCAGTCATGGGCACAATAATGCAATGGAAGTTTACACGTGATAACTATATTAATGTATGACCCAACATGAACAATTAGCAAGTGATCAACATACCTATTTTCTTCCAACATTTTCCTTTGTAAGCTTCAACAGCTTTCCTCAATGTCTCATCCTATTCACAAACAATAGTTGTTACCGAAACTAGAAAGAAGAAGTTATGAGAAAGCATTGTTTCTAATGTCTCTGAAATTAATGGTAATAAAAAGACACTAAGCTTCAAATTCAAATATCTACCCACAACATGATGGAGAAGATGCAAAATTAAGCACCACAGTTATGTGCATCTCTCATAAATCTCTTATCAGTTTGAAATTTCTTTCAGTTTTTGTGTCTTGGTTCCACTTTGTGGGAAGATTTATAAAGTCATTAGCAATGCCTTGGTCCTTGATTGCTTTGTCATATCAATCAACAAAAATGAGTGGGCAATCTGGTACATTCATATGCTTTTTTCACAAACACACAAAAAAAATGCATCTCTCACATTTAAGTAAGCCCTCTGCCTATGACATATCAGGAGTTTAGGGCCTTGAGGTCCAAGCATAGTTATAACCAAGGGTCCTAAATTAATCTAATTAAAAAATATATTGATAATTTTTTAACACTAGAGTGTTGGACTTAAACTTGGGAAAATGATGAGACACTTGCCTCCTGTAATGTCCAGCCACCCTTTGCTCGCCTTATAGGGCCACTAGTCCTCCTGGATGAAGGAATTCAAGAATATAAGATAAAGAAATCAGTAAAATAAACAATTTCAATATGATCAAGTGCAATTAGTGTGATATCAGCACAATATCCTTGGCTACTGGGTCTTCATTTTCCACACCCATTCCTGATACAAAACTGTAGTAAATACAACTATATCCTGATTGTAATACAAAAATATCGGTAATTGTCCTACAATCATGCCTTTCATTGACAGACTGTGTGCAACAGGACTGAAATAGACTATGCACCCAATGGAAGAGCACCTATCTAGAATAGTAGAATCTTCCATTAGGATTACTATAACCCCTATCAAGGTCATATGAGTCCGAAGTCTCAGCATGTAGTGTATAAATCACTGAATTAGCATGCATAATTATTGAATTGATTTAGGTAGTATGACAATGTAGAGTAAACCTAGCACGAGGTAGTTTGGATGATACTATGATCAAGAAGCATGACTAAGCTAAGGATCAATATCTGAAGCAATTCTCATCAATCAAACTTTCATATTACATAGACTTGAAACTGCAATTTCATATTCAACTCTGCAGGCCCTATTAAAATAAATATTTGAATTTTATTCTTTTTAACATAAGTGAAAAACAATTAGAATGATGATTAATTGACATATAGTCTTGACTAGAATCCTATATGCACAGGACAAAGCTTCCAGTAAAAAACGGACCCTACAGTCCTCTCTAATTTCTTTCCATTTTTTATATAATAAGGAGACTTTTCATTTTCATTAGCTCATCCAGCAACAATAAGCATAAATGATCAGTACGAAGTTACTAATGCAGAGAATATAGATAAGCACGCATCGAACTGCATTATGGTTAGCACCAAAATTCAAAATAAACAAAAGAGCAGCACCTCCGTGACGCAGAAGTCTTCAGTGGGCTAGAAATAGCTGGTGAAACCCTCGACAATCCGCAACTTCCATCCGAGAGGGAGGAGCTCGAGGCGCCTGCCAATTGCCTGTTCTCGACACAACCATGTTCCACTTTCATCGAGACAACCAAACCCCAAAATGCCCCCCTAAAACCCTAACAAAGTCGATCAGCACCTCGACGGTGGCCCTGGCAACCGAAGCCCCAACCGGAAGCAGCAAGTAGATTCCTCAATCCAAATCCATCTTCAACCAACTCAGAGAATAGGGATTCGTAAAAATTCAAAAAAGAATAAGACCCAGAAGAGTCTTCAGACTCCATGTAAGGGATCGAACCATGGTGCTTCGAATGGAAATCCACACGGATCTCTCTAAATCATTTTTTTTTTAAAAAAAAACGAAGGGATCGGGAAGGATCGATGAATTGAGTCACTCCCCGGAGAAGAGCAGCGGCGGAGGAGGCGCGCTTGATTCCGAGGACGGAAGGGAGGAAGCTCGCGGGAGCCTTTCCCGAGCCGCGAAGGATTTCGAAAGATAACTTCGCCCGTTGAAGCAAAAGGGCAGGACGACAGCGAGAAGGGGAAGAGTTAGCAAAAAATTATAATAAAATAAGGGCGAATGCGTAAAGTGGCCACGGCGAAGTCACGGAGCCGTTAGATATCGGCTTCGGAAATGGGAGGGTGAGGATTCGTTGTAACAGTCGTTAACGGGGGTGTCGTTACCGTTGGGCTCCCGTAAAGTTTGAACCTCAAACGGCATACTTTTTTATCTATGGGCTATCGTGTGCCGTCTGATCCTCCGCAAGGTAGCATCGGACCGTTAAATTTTCGACTTACAGTTAAATTTTAGAGTGATAGCTAACTCGGGTTTGATAACGGTTTGGTTAAGGTTTTATCGTATTATAAATTGATCACCTGATGTATCGTGTTTAATTTTTTTAATTAATCATAATTACCCAAATTTTCTAATGTCAGCGTTATAGAGGCATTATTAATATTTAATATGTTGTTGAAACTCATTTAAAATTTTGGGTAAAAGTCCAAATCGTTAAACGACCTCCCACTTTAAGTGTTTATCAAAAAAGAATGCCCTCATCTGATTCTAAACCTTTAATATTATTCATCTCTCAACTAAATCCTAAACTAGCCGAGTTGTAACCATTACAAAATTATAGCAAGTAACCGTTACAATTTTCTCTCTAGTAATTTCATCAACTTCTTATCTACGTGGCATCCTATTAATTCCTCCCTAGATGAATATATATTATAATCTTCTACCAGCATTCAAAATGTTTATAGTAATCTATTTTGTTTTTAGTACTTTTGTCTATTTTATTCATTTATCGAT
>JBAMIB010160944.1:0-13206 GCA_037177415.1 Kaempferia rotunda
AAATCAGCATATTGTTGTGTTGATTGCCTATATAACCAAGAGTTGTATGCTTGGTTAAGGTTGACGAAATCTAGAGTGGTTAACCCTAGATTAGTAGTCTTTGTGCGTGTGTTATTCCGAGAGTGCTCGGAGCGTTGTGGCGAGGTTTCTCCACCCACAAGGAGCGACACGAGTTAGCCGGAGCTTCCGGGGAGTCATCCACCGACGGATCGGGATCGTCCACCTTACGGACAGCCGTGGAGTAGAAGTTTCATCTCCAAACCACGTAAATTGGTGTGTCGTCTTTTCTTTTAGTTAGTTTGTTTTGTTTTCCGCTGCATACGCTAACCTTGCAGGAAGAGACGACTTCTCTAGTCCGGCGAATAAGTCCTAACAATGATCACGCTCGTTGGCCACATCACACTCGTCGATTTTCATCGGTGTGGCTGATGGCGGAGGGGTTTTGATTAAGGTGGACACAAAAATGACAATCTGACATTTTCATGCGTGGAAGGTGTCGCAAGTTTTTTATATTTTTTTTCCTTTTTTTTTTGTCTTTTCTTTTTTCCCCTCTTCCTACTGCGGGATTTATTTCTCTCCTTTTTTTTTTTTCTTTTCCTTTCTCTTCCTTTGTTCGAAAGATATATTTTCCCCAAGTATTCCTTTTTCTCCTCAAGCCACACCTCGAAGGAAATAGAACATAAGTCCCTATCTTTTTACATTAATTATGGACGAATTCACTGCACACATTCAAGACACAGTGCCGTGATGCATTTTATTTGCAGAGGATATTGTTTTGATAAGACACGGTACTGTGGTGCATACTGTTTGCAGATGATATTGTTTTGATAGATGAAAAACGTGAAAGAGTAAATGTTAAACTAGAATATTGACGGAAGACACTAAAAGAAAAAGGTTTTAAGCTTAACAGAATAAAAACATAATATATGAAATTTAAATTTGGCAATATTAGATATAATGAGACAATTGTTAAGATAAGAAATGACGAGTTATCCGGAACTGAGAGATTTAAATAATTGGGATCATTTTTGCAAAATGATGTAGGGATTGAGAGGGACGTCTTACATAAAATACAAGTAGGATGGTTAAAATGGAGAAAAATATCGGGTGTCTTATGTGATTATAAAGTACCTCTAAAACTTTAAAAAAATTACAAAACTGCAGTTAGACCTGCTATGTTATATGAAGCTGAATGTTTGGCAATGACTTAAGCACATGAGCAAAAAATGATAGTTGCAGAGATGAGGATGTTAAAGTGGATGTGTGGACATATAAGGTGTAAGTACCCCGTAGTGGTTTTAATGTGGTCAGCCAAGCTAAGTTAGGTCATGTTGTGTTTAACCTTGTATCTAAGTGTAGGAGCTTAGGAACACAAGGATAGATAAAATAAGAAATGAGAGCATTAGAAAAAAAAAAAAATTAGAGTTGCATCGATGAAGAGAAAACTCACAGAGACATATTTAAGATAGTACGAGCATGTACTTAAACGACCAATAAATACTCCAGTTAGACGGTGTGAAACTATGACAAACAAATATATATCAAACGAGGAAGACAAAAAAAAGACTTGATTAGCAACATTTAAATAAAATAAAATTTATTTAAGTACCGATGATGATGAATGGCGTAAAAGGGGATTCATATAGTCGATTTCACCTAGTGAGATAAAATTTAATTATTATTAGTTGTAAAAATAATATTACTTTAACATCCATGACAACTAGCACAAGCAAATTAGAAGGGTTAAGTTGATAAAAAATGCTAAGGGGCGTAGCTTTTAATTCCATGCAACTAGACAACGGAGAAATAAGATAATGCAATTCAGTTGTTTTGTTGTCCTTTCACTTTAGCTATTCCATTTATCTCCAAGTAAACACAAAAGGTAGAATCCCGACTTAACTGATGATGATTAGAGTTGATGTCATTTGATCTTCAAATTCAGATGTCTCAAGCTCAAGACGACGGTTCCATAGACCTGTTTACTTTCTTTATGCATTACACAAAGTCGATTGGCCTTGCAAATCATTTACAAAGCAAATGAAATACAACTAAAATTTGCAGTAATAAACCACACCCATACAAACAGTGCACAAAATACAAAAAACTACTCGAAAAACACTCATATTATCAAACCACAGGTACATAAATTGGAATTAATGTATAAATTAGTTGCAATGTCAAAAGAAAAGTCTGAATCTTTGATAAGAATAGATGATAACAAAAAGGCAGATTGTCTACCTTATGGCTCCATTTGTGATAGATGAAACTTTACAAACACCCGCAGATGTTGTGAAAGGCACATCCTTATAACAGGCTACCAGCTCTGAATTAGCCTGCAGATCAACCTGCAACTTCTCCCAAACTTTGTTCTTGGCATTTAAGACACTGTCTGGTTCGCCTGAGTATCCCGGAAAGGTCACTCGTTCACCAACCTCGGCTGATGATGGTGGATCAACTAACTCAACCTGGAAACAAAATGAATTCATTAGTTGTTCTTGATGAATGATCACATGTAAAGCTGATAATTTCCCAGGTAAACCAACCAATATTATAGTACTAAAAAATTAACAGGTTAGTAAAAGCAAAGACTTGTAAGAATGGAGGCAGAGTTAAGGACTTACCTTTGTGTGGTCATCATTTGATGCAGCCAGGACCATTGCTTGTGACTTAATGCCCCTCATGGTTGCAGGCTTCAAGTTACAGAGAACACAAACCTTCCGATTCTGCACCAGCGATTTAGAGAACATGGGAAATTCACATCCAAATGGAAGAAAAATTGAAAAGGGAAGCAAAATAAACCTGCATTTCCTCAAGAGGAATGTATTTCACCAGGCCACTAACAACTGTTCGAGGGGATTCTTCACCAACATCAATTTCTTCAACATAGAGTGAATCTGCATCTGGGTGCTTCTGAACTTTTTTGATGAGGCCAACACGTATGTCAAGTCTTGAGACAGAAATCTCTGTTTCAGCAGCCTTCGTTTTTGTATTGCCAGAAGGCTTGTTCTGTTGTTTCTTAGAATTTCCTACAGCAAGTCACATGAGAAACTTATTGAGCTGTAGGATAGGCTTTAACTTCAGTAAGTCAAGTTTTATAATTACTTCAAAACTTGGAAAACAATATACATTAATACAACACTAAATCTAGTGTTCATCTCTTTCCTCCAAGATAACAAAACTTGAGTTGGGATTGACATTACATCAGGGGAAAGTTAGGAGAGATTTATCTCAGAACACAACCTAACCAATTAATACCCTAACCGTAATGTCTAGAATCAAAGAGAATTTTGAAAAGAATCATTATAGGAACAACTAGTATTATTCCACTTCAGTGGTTTCTATTTCGCAATAGCATTCTTAAGCTACCTACAGACTACAGTCCTCAGATTTTCTTTATTAGTTCAGAACGTGTTGTATATTTCATCAGTAAAAAAGTATTACTAAATCCACATTCAAACATCAACATAACTCAGTTCCAAAATAGAACCAGGCAGAGAAAGAGTGTACTGAGATATTTAAATCTCATTAAACAATGGTCATTTATTTTGAAAATGCAAGTAATGATTAGAATTATGTTGCTATGAAAAAAAGTGATTTCATACAAGATTCTCTACCCGTTATTTTTGTGTTTTTTAGTTGCTCAGCAGCTTTATTTGCATCAGCTTCTGCTCTTACAAGTCTTTCAGCTTGACTACCAGCAAATTTCTCCCTCAGAGATTCCACATCCTCGTCTTTCTGCATGAGTGAGCATAGGTTAATAACTCAGTAAATGGTAACAAATAAGTAATTTATATACTTAACATCACAAAAAACAATAGAGTAATACAAACCAGTTCTTTGAAAAGTGGTTCAGGTTTCCCAATACGGTGCCCAGATGGCAGGAACTCCCAAGGTCTGCTTGCCTTCTCAGTTTCTCCTTTCTCATCAGAAAATGAGAGATTATGCTCTGGTGATAAATTAAGCTGCCTTAGAACCTATTTAATACCAACATAGAAACAAAATTCAAAATCAGAAGGTTCTTGTGTGTAGAAAGATAAGAATAGGTGGGTGTTTGGCGATTCACTTCAATAGAAAAGGAAGGCATGAATGGTTCTAGCAGACATGCAAGAAGATAAACAAGTCCCACAGAGGTCCTCAACACAGTGGCACACAAAGAGGGATCTTCCTTGTAAAGTCTCCAGAATTGGCTCTCCTGTTTAACATAACAAAAATAATAGTAAACGGTCAAGAAAGAATCAATAGAATCTGCAAGGATAATCTGTCGGAAAATCAAAACAAAGGGACGTACTTGTAAATAAAAATTTCCTTCGCTTGATATGCTCATAGCAATCTTCAGACCTTGTTTCAATTTAACCTGTAGAGAACAGGTCAATAGAGTAGTCATTGACATGAGGCACGAACCAAGGCCGAGTTTGGGAGAAAAATTCCAAGGTGCTTGTAGATCTCACAGCAATTTGTGATGAAGATAGGGTATTTACTAAATGCATGATCAAAGTGCATTTTTCTTGATACACCATCTTACCTGACTTATTTTTCATAAACATGTGAAGTGGTTTGGGCAAGAAAATGTGAAATGGTTTGGCTGAGAAAACCATTTGCCTAAAGAAATTTCTAGATTATTATGAAAATTAGTACAGCATATAAAAACTAATAATAATACATAAGGAAATAACAAGTATTTAATAGTAGTATAAAAATAATAAATAATAATTATGGGTAATTAAAAACAAAAAAAACTAAATTATATAAAGTAAGATCTTACTAATAAAAATAGATATAGGAATTCAATTTCTATAACAAAAAATTATTATTTTTTTGTAACCGAAAGATGATAAACATCAATAATGGAATAATTTAGAAATGAATAATAAAATTATTAATCATATGATCAAGTATTTTACACTAAAGAAATTTACAATCGCAGCTACATGTATTTTAATTTAATGTTTAATTATAATAATCATATATTACTTGAAATTTTGTACTCAAATGCACATCGTGATAAAATTGTTTTACAGAGAAATAATAAAAGACACCAAAAAGATGCAATTTTTAGTGGACTTTGGCTTAAACTGCTTTTCCTAAATGCAAATGCAAATGCAAATGCAAATGAACCTATCCCAAACAGCACTAGACTACTAGAGTAAATGATGTTTATCTATAAGTGCTTTCAGCATCCAATTGAAAACCAAGCTTGAAAATCAATCACCTTTTCCATTGCGTCCAGATATTGTTCAATCAATTTACCAACTTTTTCTCCTAAATCTTTCGTTAGTGGATGTGACTGAGCATGAGGAGCATCAGGAATGATTGAATCATATCCTGCACCTGCACAAGGAACAGGAAAGTTGAATTCATTAGTTCAGGTTTAGACCAACAGTGCAGACAAGGTAATATTACTGAACTGTCAACAGGAAAATAGCGATTTTCATAATTGAAACAGTAAAACATCAATATCGTAAATAGTGTGAAAAGTCAATTAGCAAATTTGATAGATATTTACATGAAAAGGGAAGCACTGTGTTTTGGTTGAATAGCTGCATGGCACAAAATGCTCATAAAGATGAATTAGGATGATTTAAAAGTTAAAGCATATAAATTGAACATAAGAAAATGGACAAGTATAACTTCAAGATTTCACCTGAGAAGAAACTTGGCAGGAGATAGGAAGATTCAGAAAAATATAACACACTGTTTTCCATTAGATTAATGTCAACTAGAGAACTGTAATTGTTTACTGTTTGAGTGGATTTTGACACTTCTTAAAGCCTAATATCAGGTTATAATAAGAAAAACCAGTAGTCAACCAAGCTCAAGGGCAAAAGCCTTCTTTAGGACAAAAACTCTTAATGTGTCTTGCTGTGCCTACTAGCCAACTACCGATATATCAGTATCCAACAAGAGAAAATCTTAGATTAATAAGCAAAACATTGTTACTTTAGTTTGACATATTAACTTCAAATTACCACTTGGCAAATTGAAGATTCATAAGTATCCAATTCAAACAACATGATCAGATAAAACAAAACTAATTTGCAAGAATTAGGGGACTGCAAATATACTATTTCAAAGAAATTCATAATGACTAACCTTCTGGTTTGGCAATAAAACTTAAAACTCTATTAACAAAATTGCCTAAGTTATTCAGTAACTCTGAATTCAGCTTGGACTGCAAGTCTGCCCATGTGAACAATGTATCTGAAACCTAATTCACAGAAAGAAGTCAGAACTATAGCAAAATGTAATTTTCACTGAAGTTGATTGGAAAAAATTAGACTTGTTAAAAGGCACCTCGGGTCTATTTGTCAGCAAATAATATCTCCACACTTCAGTTGGAATATTTGTATCCTTTGCATCATTACCAAAAACTCCTATTCCCTTACTTTTAGAAAATTTTCCTGCCATGAAAGAGAGATTTAAGTCCTTCACAGTCCTTGAGCATATCAACCAACAAGATACATGCAAAAAGTCAAATATCTGTCAGAATTTCATATCATGGTGAAGAACAAAGAACGCCCAGATTTAGTTCAGTTGTGCCTGATAGAATCAGTTAGGTAAGCTATTTCGAGGTTGCATTTATTTAAATATTATTGGTTGTTTTGTATAGAATTGAAGTGAAGAATCAGTTACAGTAATTATTTTAGTTGGAAGCCAATTCAAAGAATACGTGTCAAGTTGCATGGCTTGGTTTGTATCAAAGAAGCAAATCCTACAACTAAAAAGACACTCATATTCCCTCTAAGAGGATATTTTATGTTCTCTCCTCGTGGATCATTGTTGGTATATGACAAGTGGTAGCAGGGTTCACATGGGTGACTCCCTTCAATTCCTCAAAGCATGCATACAAGGTATATTGCCTACTAGCCAAAAAATGACCAACAGACAGACATTTCAACTTAAAAGAAAATCTATACTAAAAGTGATAATTTTATTTAATAATTATTCAGCATTTTTAAAATTGTGCACGATACAACAGTTCTAGTTGGAGACCAAAACTCCCAGCAGATGAGATTTTAAACCTTTTGTCATGTTATTATCAAACTTGATTGCACATGAACCATGTAATTACCCAAACGTAATTATGTGAGTAATGCTGGAATATTTCTCTTATACAGCCTTACAGAGAGTTTTTAAAAAAGGGCACTAACTCAGTTTTCTCTCTGAAAAGTAGGGTCTTTCTAGGATTTCTACACTACATATTTCAAAGAAATTTTAAATATAAATTTATTATGCTTGCATTAAAATAGACGACGGTTTATATTTTAGTATTTATATTTAATAGTTAAATAGTTAAATTAATATATTTGTATTGGTTGGTGCAAATGCAGGTATGTGCAAAAGAATGGTTTGCTACTCTAATGAAGTGGAGCTTCTGTTATGACAATTTGACAAGAAGCTTGTATACAACTGAGGCATGCAGACGGTTAATATAAAATTGAACAACAGGTTAACAAGTATCTGAACTCTATAGATGCCAAATCATCTTGTAACTGTGTAATTAAATGAGAATTCAATGAGAAACTAGTGTCCTCACAAAGAAATCAAGCCAAAATAACTATATACAGAAACATTTATTTTAACAAAGGCAATTATGAGAATATCTTCAGTTAAATAAATGATGACTAAAAAGGTTGGGCAATAGTACCTGCTTCATAATTTAGATACTCTGTAACACTTATGGTTTTCATCATGGTCCACCTCTCACCAGTTCCAAGTAGTGTAGAAGGAAACATCACCTGAAATGCAACAGGAATTTGATAATTTCAAAAGGTTTTTTTGAAGGTAAAAAGGGAAAAAGACATGCACTTACCAAGTCAACTATGAGAATTATGCTGTCAAAGTCACCCAAATAGTTATGTAAGTTAAAGGCCTTATGCATGCAATTTCGCATTCACATATGTTTGGGATGTGATATGGTATTACATCTCCTTTACCCAGACATAGAATTAGAATAAAGACCAACTAAATCTGCATAATGGCTTCAATCTGCAGGGACATGCACTGAGCTATCCCCGCAAGAGTGGAGTCTATCTAACCAAGACATAAATAAATTATGTTAAAGATACAAATTAATTAATCACATAATGGGCTCAAGGTATGAATAGGGTAATAGATCATATACATAATAGGATTCATTTGGTATTCCTATGGATGTCTATCACTGAACTAAAATAGCTTTTGTATAGGTGCCATGTGGCTGCCCCTTTGCCCATCGCCTGTGCTTTTTATTACATGCAAAAAAATGCATGTTGTCTGTCTCTTTTGTAGCTAGCCATCTCCATCATCGATGATGATGGTGTGGCCTCCTCGCAATGCTTCTCTCCCCTACCAGTTGTCCGCTCTGCCTGCCACCTTCCTTCCCTCTTTGCCTCCGATGCAGCATCCTCCCAGCGGTCATCACATCCGCAGCAGCACCAGTGTGTTTTATTTTTAATTATTCTTAATTTTTTAAATTACAGAAGAGGTTGTTATAGATTTTTTAAAAAACATATTATTTTTAGATCCAATTGCAACTCCCATATTAGATCTTCAACTTGTGGATCTTGACTAAGCACTAAGGATGTGATTGAGTGTATCCAAATCTTATTTGGGCATGCATTTTCCAATGTCCCATTTTCTTGTGAAAAGCTAACGATCAAACAGTTTTTTCAGTCAATCAATTTTCATTTGTTCTCCTTTGTTGCTTGAAATTGAAAAAAAATAAAAAATTATCACTTGCTCCATTATCTACCACGTGAGCAGGTGAATATGGAAATTATATCTTGGGGCCAAATTTGTTGCCCATCCTGCATGAAGGCAAGAGATTTGCCGTAGAATAGGGTTCATGCACATCCAGCTCAATTCCTCCAATTCAATCTCAGTTTAATAATTGGGATTATTGATCCAACAAATTAATACAAATATATATGGGGTACCAGCCAAACCACCATATTAAAATAAAGGTTGCAAAAAACTTATGAGTGAATTAGCAAGACATTAAAAATTGTTTAATCTAAATAAAGTGCAAAGGATTTGAATGGCTATGACTAAGTGTGTGATCATTATTATGACGGCAAAGAAAAAAAAAATTCAACATAGATTCTTGTTGCATCTTTGTTTTTCATAACGGTTGTGTGATAGCTATACACTAAATTTTATGGATTTCTTCTCAACAAGTATTTAGATAATATAACATAATGGAAATAATTAATTTTAAATATTTTTACAATAAATGCATCATGGCATATGTGTTATGTAGCGATCCAGCCTAATGTCAGTAACATATATTGATGCAACATCAGTATTCACTGAATGCAAAAAATACCAAACAATTGTGATAACCATTGGCATTCAGCTTGGGGTGTAAACGAGTGAGCTATTCAGGTCTCAGTTAGAAAAAAAATTGTTTGATTAAGTTAACGAGCCGAGCTCGAGCCAAATTTAGTATTTAGTTTGTGAGCTCATGAATATTTTTGTTTAAAGACTCATGAATGTGTTCGTTAAGAGGCTCGTTATATATATGTATATATATAGTTTGAACTAAGCTTGTTTAACTTTTAAACGAGTCATTTTGAACCGACGTTCGCAAACTATTTAATTTCATTACAAGCTGAGCTCGAGCTTAAGAATTAAACGAATTGAACTCGAGCCGAGCTTGAGCTTAGGTAAAACGAACCGAGCTCGAGCATCTTACTGTTCGGCTCAGTTTGATTATACCTCTACATTGAGCTACTAGCCAATGATAATGAGCTCCATGTCATCAATACGGAAAAATCCCTATTCTTAACCAACCAATTCTGCATCTAATTATAGAGCTAATCATTTATTTTAAATCACAAGAAATACTTGGGAGTATAGTTCAAATCATGTTATATTTTACCTGGCACAGGAAATGTGAATATGCAAAAGTAATACAAAAATTACAGTTATTGCCAAAATTATCGCGTCAACTAAAAGCACTGGGAATTTATCTTACTGTGTGAAATGGAACATTATCCTTTCCCATGAATTGAAACAGCTCAACATTTTCAGGATTCTTCCACCATTTCTCCCACTCTGGAGTGTAGCATGCAGTGATAGAGATATAGCCAATTGGAGCATCAAACCACACATAAAACACCTGCATAAAAATGTAGCAAAAATACTCAACTACGAAATTATGGTAGAAATATAAAGTGTAAAGTTGTTCATCCACAATGACAGTGGACGCAATAAAAATTAAGTCATGTGTATGAAGATTCATGTAGGAATGTAGCCTTATTTTATATAGAGCTCAGTGCAGGGATAAGATTCAAGTAGCCATCCCCAAATAGATAAGATAAATTGATGATGACTTTATGAAGATGCTACACATTCATAGTACTAATAACAGCAAGAACCTGCCAAAAGAAAGTACTTTCTTCACCTTATCTTTGTACTTGTCATGTGGCACAGGAACTCCCCATTTAAGATCCCTTGTAATGCAACGCGGTTTTAAACCTTCTTTGAGCCATGCATTTGTAGTATGGATAGCATTTTGGCTCCAAGATCCAGCTACTGATGTAGAATTAATATATTCTTCCAACTTTTCTCTAAGCAAGGGTAACTCCAGAAACAAATGATTAGTATCACGTACATGAGGAGTGTTGTGGCATGCCTGATATGACAATAACTAAAATTCAGGTTTGCAGTAATACAAATTTCAGATTCCATAGGATGATTGATAGGAATCTGATGAACCAAGAGTTAAAATTGAATTATGGAAAAAGATATCACCTTGCATTTTGGATCTCTCAGTTCAGTTGGATTCAATAGTTTCCCACAATTTTCACATTGATCACCTCGTGCTGATTCGTAGTTGCAGTTCAATGTGGGGCATGTACCCTCAACAAGACGATCCGCCAAGAAGCGTTGGCATGTATCACAATATAACTGTGCAGTCCTCTCAAAATGTGATGTATTTTTTTAAACAAAAAAAGAAACAACCACGTGAAGGAATAACTTGCCATTCAAGTACTTTAATTGCAATTCATAAGCATACCTGTTGCATGGTGTTTTCTGAGAGCCAGTTATTATCCATAAGTTTCTGGAAAATTGCTTGGCACACTTCTGTCTGCTGAGGAGTGGATGTACGTCCAAACTCATCAAAGCTTATATCAAACCATTTGTATACTTCCTTATGAATTGCATAATACCTAGAAAATGTGGAAAAAATAGAAGACAGGAAGTGCTAGTTTAGGACTTAGCTACTAAACCTCTTTTCATTCACATTGCTTATCATTTTGAAACAAAGATAAAATCTTTGTCGTGGGCAACGAAAGTTTATTTACAGGAAGAAGCAATGGACGGGCACAAAATGAAGAACAAGAAATACTTGAACACAATCCAACAAGATGTTAAGGTTATAGGTATTTATGCAAATATATTTAACCACATATTTCTATCAGCCAATCAGATGCTTAGTGTAGTGCTATACAGTCTCAACACAAGTAGTAATTGGATAAATTAAATCCGTAAATAAGTCAAGCTTCAAGAGTCATTTACCTTTTTATTTATCTAGCATTTGAACTACACCACTAATCTTTGATTATATCATAAAGTGATGCTGATCAAGAAGCTATTTAATTTACCTATCAGTGAAATAAGTTCTTAAATGAATAAATGTAACGTATCTAATAATTATTTATCTTCAATTAATTCTTCCTGAAATGAAAATGAACAAATTGCAGGCAGTTTGTGGTGGCAAAGATCAGTGCACACAGCCACACCTAACTCTTCGAAGGAGAAATCTTAACATGAGTATAACCTATCCTGAAACATATAATGATCTATCAAGTGCTCTCACTTGAAATTTTCTTTTTCCACACATGGCATAATTATTATGAGATTGCATAAATCAACTCCACGTGCAGTGTATCCAAGATCAGAATATCCTGGAGTCGAACTGACACTTACTGTTCTCTTTAGAATTTAGACAACTGTTTTGCTTATAACTAACAGATATTTAAGAATCCAGACTTACCCAATAAAAAGAAGGCATTATAATGGTAATACTTTATAAGAGGAAAGCAGGAACAGAGCAGAACCACGCGCACAAATGCAAATTAGCATATATATAAAAGATAAAATGATCTAAAACTTAATTTTATAATCTCAAAGTCAATAAATACATCACATTTAACTCACTTGTCACATATCTCCTTCGGAGAACATTTCTCCTCCATAGCTTTCGTCTCGGTAGCCGTCCCATACTCATCTGTTCCACACATATATATAGTGTTGTACCCCCGGAGCCGGCAGTATCTGGCAAATACATCCGCGCTCAAAACACCTTCATCGAACCGAAAAAAGCAGTCAACTTTCTATCTTCAATGCATAAGAACGAAGAAAGTTAGATCATATGAAGCGGGTTACATCCGATGATGTTGCCGAGGTGTGGAACGTTGTTAACGTAGGGCAAGGCGCTGGTGATGAGGATGTTCCGGCGTCCTGGAACAGGGAGCTTGGGGGTGTTCTTATCAGAGGAAGCCATGGGGCGCTTCGATCTGGCACGAGATTTGGATCAAGCAAGTTGCAGCCGCAGGGAGCTTCGACGAGGATCTACTGATCCTGATTATTCACCGCACCAAATTTGCTTAGGGCTTATCAATCGCCGAGAGAGAGGAGACGGTAGGCGCCGACGCAATTTATATTCAGTCGCGATTCGCGAAGACTAAAAACCCTACCCACTGCTGCACGTGCACGATTTCGGTTAGAAAGCGTTGAGCACGAAATTAATTAACTTCGGTTGTAACCACAATTTTTTTTTTATTTTGCCCCCGCTAATATACCACGTCTAACCTCCCAAATATAAACGACCACCGTGCTAAAATAAAACTACCTCCATAATTTACCGGTCGATATATAATACTGAACCGCTGAGCGTTATCATCTGTCTCTCATAACCAGTATTTTTCTATAAAAAAAGAGTTATTTTATTTTAATTCAAAAAGATAAAGAAATTTAATGTTACTTAGATGTATATCATTTATGCTCTGTTTGGAGGAGGTTAGTGAAGGGGATGGAAGGATAAATAGGGAAAAGGATAATTTTTACTCCTGTTTGAAGGGAGTGAGTTAGGGAGGAGAATGAGATAGAAAGGTAAAACTTATCCTTATATATTTGGAGTATGGTAAAACTTATAATTATATCACATACCGATTATATTTTTATAATTTTATATATTTAACTTTCATTCCTACTCTTTTC